>JAOEHX010010413.1:0-17089 GCA_025448015.1 Bolborhynchus lineola | reverse complement strand
CAGCCTTGTTGGGTTGGTTTAGGGGCCCTTCCTCAGTTTTGACATAAGTTTACAGGCCCAAGTGTCAGAACGTGATACATGTTGGATATTTCTTAATATGGGCTGACAAATGAGGAGCTTGGAGAGTGGGTACGTTTAAAGACATGTGAGAGACACAAAGGTTCCAGTTTCAGACTGAAAATCTACCAGTACTGTTAAACATTGGTTTGGGGAAAATAAGATACAAGCTGTCATACTGCCTATACAAAATTACCAGCCTTTGAGCTTCTTAAGGTGTATTTTAGCCTTTTGTTTGTAGGAATCTGCAGCAAGTTTGCACTGCTCTGCTGGATTTGTCCTAGAGTTCCTCTGCCCATGCTCTGAGGTGCCTGAAATTTAGCTCACTAATGTCTATGAACCATTTAACTGCATTATCATTTCCATTTCATATGGCAGTCTTAATCTCTGCCTATGGCAGTAAGAATGAAATGACTGTGCCTGCTAAGGAAACCAAGGACACAAATCTTATGGAGAGAATTATACCTCTGAATTTCCTCCATCTGTTTGTTTACATTCTCAGTGAATTTTCTCTGCCTTTCACTTTGTTTCTTTTTTCTTCCCCCCCCCCAGTAGTCTAAATTAAAGATAGTCTGCTCCAAATATCTGGTGGTGTTCCACTTAGGTTTTTTATTAACGTATGTTGCCTGTGGCATCACCCATTGCAGGCACTGATGAAGGCTAATACATCATTATCAGCGTATTGACTGAAGAAGCTGCCTCCTGGAATTGTCCCAGTGATACTCCTGCTTATTTGCATCGTAATAAGGCCTGGTGACAGAAACCCCTCCAGGTCACTTTATCTGAGTCTTTGCTGAATGTTAACATGGCTGTAATGAATTGCAACTCCTACACAGTACAAATGCACTTGGACGCATACCATTCAATTACTTCAGCAACCTGTAGAAGCCAAATCCCATCTGTGTCCTTTCAGAGGCTTTTGGTGGCTTCACTGAGTTTTGAATCAGACATATCTACAATTGGATAACTGCTGAAATTTAAAGACAATGTGCCTATTTATGTCGACAGACTGTAAAGGAGTCCAGAAAACCTTTCCTGATTTAGACATATACAATGAAATATATGGAGCAAGGCAGAAGGAATCCCATTTTCCAACTCCTCTGAGTATGGAGGGTTAACAAAATGTGAACTGCGGCAGAAGGCTGCCCTTTTCTTTAAGGGCCACAGGAACCTGTAGCCAGTGAAGTTCAAAGCAGTATGAACTACTTTTACATCATTGACAACTGCTACTAAGGCAAAGGGAGAGTTATGTGCAACACTAGACTTTATTTCTATAACTCTTGGGATCTCTTATTCATCAGTGACCTAGCAAACAGCAACCTTTCTTTATCTTCTGTTGCTGGATGTTGCAGAAGCAGCAAAACTGGAGATTGGATTTACTTGATTTGGCAGCGCTAGGTTAATTGTTGGACTCTATAACCTTTAAAGTGCTTTCCACCCTAAATGATTCTATGATTCTATAATGCAGAAATCTGATTTGTTTATCATAGGTGTAAGAAATGGGGCCTGCAATTTGTGCCCCTCATCTAAACACATTGGTGCGCAAAGGGGTTAACTAATAAATTTTCAGACTTTATTTTCAATCTCCAGTTGCTAAATACGTATGAAATTTTAAATTCAGATGATATTTCTTGGGGGTTATATCTAAAAGATGAGCTGGCAGGAAAGAAGACTGTCCTGGCTGAGCAAAGAGCTTTGTTTGAGTATATGACCTTTGGAAGAAGGGGCAGGCAACTCAGTAGGACTACAAGAAGGACATGTGGTTATGCAGGGAGAAAATGAGAAGGACCAAAGCCCAACTAGGACTTAATCTGTCATAAAAGACAATTAAAAAAAAATGTTTCTATGAATACTTCAGCAACAAAAGGAGGGCTAAGGAGAATCTGCCTGCATTTTATACTTTCTGATATCCCTAAATCACAAAGAATGAAACGAGACCTCTTAGAGAAAATACTGTTCAATGTGACTATGCAAGATAATCTGACATGCAGACACTGATAAAATATGGCATTTCTTTTAAATTTAAAACCATAATTTAATTCATAGAGGGTTGATGGCATTTTGATGGAGAGTGACAGCCTGTTAACCACCCTGGCAACACTTTGCTCAATTCTGATCCACCAGGAGGGAGAAGTCATTGCTTTTGTTCCCCTGACTGATATGTCTGAAACTCCAAAACCTGGGGAGCCTCTTTTGCCCTGCTCAGCAGTACATTAAATCCTCATAGGAAACAGTGAGCAACTTATTGTTTTTCAGATTCCTCTCTCCTACATAAACGCCTCAATATTTAACCAGCAACATCTTCAAAGCACCTGTGTGTGAGATAAGTAAGAAAAAGCAGGAGTGACAAAGTGATAATACCCATGTGTTTTGATGCAGAAATGACATAGTAGTCTCAGAACAGTTCAGCATCCTTTATAATGTTGCTAGCATTCATGCCAGTCTTCAAGCTTCACAGAAGATACCTTGTCACACTCTCACCATGTTGACTGCATCTTACTGTTCTTACCACTATATTCTCCTTTCCTCACTGACAAAATTCAGGTGAGGGTGTAGAAAGATAAGAAGACATTATTTTCATTTTCCTGGCACTCCAGTGGGAGACAAACAGAATTCTCCTTTTGCCTAGCTTGTCTTTCAGCTTCCTCACTGAGACTGGGAATGCACCTGAGGAAACTGGTGCTCAGAAAACATTTTCCTCCAAATCAAGTACAGTTTCCTAAAGTTTTATGGAAAAGAAGGTAACATCCAGGTATTTGTCTGCACTGCACTAAAAAAAATGCTTCTGCAGCTCTATTTTACATCAGGTAACATAGTCAGAATGTTCATAAGAGGACAGACTATGTACAGTTTCTCTCAGTGGTGCAGGTGAAAAAATAACACCAGTTTTTCAAGCTAACACCGCTTAAAATGAATGTGATTTTTGTGTCTGCTGTTTTTTATTCAGATTTCTGTGAACGAACTATATAGACATATCTGGGCCCATATAAACTATATTTATGAACTGGATACATACTCAACACATCGCTTTGACTAGTATTTGACAGCTTCTAGATCAGAAAATGCATGAGGCTCACTGAGTTTTTAAGGCAATGTTATCTTATTTTTATATGTAACAATGTTCATAGGTTTTATTTTCCAAATTTAGCACATTTTCCTGAACAATTTTATCAGTGAAAAACACTGAATATTTTTACTCAGAGATCATTGAAATATATTTCTATATTTTACCAAGTTTATATATTGGGCTGTATTTCTCCTCTTCAGCTCTCAGTCAGAGGTTTGGAAGTAAAATTCATTCTGTACTCATTTAGGGAACAGGGCAGTCAGATCAATAACTTGTGGTAGCTTCTTGGCAGCAAAAAAAAACAGGTGTGTTGACAAAAATATTGATTCATTAACCCATTGCAAATGCAAATTAAGTCAGCTCAGTCACATTTCTCCTTTATTTTATTAAAAACAAATTTAGAATAGATTGCAATGAGTAAGGACATTTATCTCAAGGCACCTCAATAACTTAAAAATTAAGATTTGTGTTTCCCTAAATCACAAGACTGTCTTAAAAAGACTGTGATAGTTAGGATTTAGATTAATGGCAGTCTCTGTGTGTGTATGTGTCCCTTCTGTTTTGAAACCTTCAGGGTTTAAGAAGTTTTCATTGAATCCAATAGAACTAAAAAAGATTAATGGTAGGCCTAAACTATATTGAGTCTACACTTTGCATATGACTCTTCCTTCTCTCCGGGAAAGTCTGTATCCTTGCTCTCTCCTCTGGCTCTTGGAAAATGTTTTCTCCCAGATATGGGTGCTTCTGCCTTGCTCTGTTTATGCCGTCCCCCTTTCAAAGATAAGGTAAAAATATATTCTCATAAAGAAATGCATTGCGCTGCATTCTGCCATCACCACTTGCCAGCTTTCATTACTGCTGTGCCTATTCTCTGCCTGGAGCAATATTGTTATAATGTATTGTTAAAAAAAGCCTTGACCTCTTGTAGGGAAACAGAGTCTGAAAGACAACAACATGCATATGTGCATGAGCATGTGGAGTTTTCTTGGCAGCTTCTCTGCCTCTTGCTTTATCTCTGATCACATCAACATTATTTCTCCTTCAAGCAAACAAAATATTTTGAAGTGATGTCTCCCTTGACACTATGAGGAGTTGAAAGGCTATCAAGGGCAGACAATAAAGAAAAAAAGGATATATGTCATGTTTGAGGGAACTGGGACAATGATGTACCACAACTTTGGCTACCAACTGAAACTCACAGGACATATGTGTGAAAGATATCGATACAGTATTAGAGGGAATCACTGAACTGCTGTTGGTTCTGTGAAAATGTGTTCAGTTTATATGTGAAGAAGGTGAATGGGCAGCAATCAAATGTCTAGTGCTACCATGGTGTATGACTCTAGGTTTCTCTCTGGTGTATGCAAAGATGAAGTTGACATACAGAGGTGAGGATGGAGACAAGAACAGGCTGCTCTAGCCACAGGACAGGACAGCTGAGACCTGGAAGTCACAAAGAGCCTGGATATTCTGGCTTGCTGCTCCTGGTCGAAGTGATTTGAACTGCAATTCATATTGATGGAAATGTCATAAGAAACAACCAGCCTTCACCTTTTTTTTGGACAAGCTTAGCTATGCAGAAGTTTGAATAGCTACCAAGGTCATGGCTACTTTACCATGTTCATTAATCTACTCTTTTTTGGTAAGTGCTTACTCTTTTACTGGGGCTAGCCTGAACTCAAAGGTAGTAGTAACAATGATCTAAATCTCACAAGAACATCTTGTAGTAGAAATGAAGAACAAAATGTACCCTACCAACTGTCGGTTTCTTCCAGGGAGGCTGTGAAAAGGAGCCCCACTCAAGCTGGAGGTCCTGGCTTTCCCCTAGAGCAACTGTGGGGACATCAGCCTTCTGTTTCTGGCAGATGACCACTGGTCATGCTAACCACAGTGGCTACCTAGATCAAGGTTTTATCTGCCACAGGTTACTTTCTCTGTGCTGCACAACCTAGTCCATCAGCGGCTTAAACAACTGAAAAGATGTGCTTACACTAACTTGTCTATGTTGAGACAAGGACACATCCCAGTCTGTATGTTCTGGCAATCACTAGTAAGAGGATAGGCAGATAATGAGTTGTAGTAAGGTCCTAATCCCCTGCAGGTGTTTGCTTTGAAGTAGATGAGTCAGAGCTCTTACTGTATACCACTTACTGAGCAATCATTACATGACCAGTTGGTGCAGTATGTGGTAGCCTGCCTAAGAGTATTTTTCTTTCTTTATGAGGTCTGTTAAATGATATTCTTATTTTCCCAGTTTTCTTTTGTAGCATTGCAATGAACAAACCGATCCAGAAGTATTAACGTTAAAACATACTCATGCTAGATTTATTTGAGGAAAATACAGATGAAAGACTATCATATTACAGTCTCTTATGTTATGCAGTCTCCTCAGTAAAGAATTTTTCACCACACAGAATACTAGGTTGGAAGAGATCTCAAGGATCATCTGGTCCAACCTTTGGCCTAACCAAAGCATGACCTAGACAAGATGTCCCAGCACTGTGTCCAGTCAAATATTCAAAGTGACGAACATTGGGAAATCCACCACTTCGCTGGGAGATTATTCCTAATGGCTGATAGTTCTCATTGTGAAAAATTCCCTTCTTGTGCCTAACTGGAACCTCCCCAGGAGTAACTTGTACCAGCTATTCCTCCTATTTTCCATGTAATCGTTTGTAAAAAGGGAGTTTCCATCTTTGCAGCCACCCTTTAAATAATGGAACATGGTGATAAAGTCACCCCTGTGCCTTCTTTTCTCAAGGCTGAACAAACCCAGTTCTCTCAACCTTTCATTTTATGGCAGCTTCCCAGTCCTTGGATTATCTTGGTGGCAGTTCTCTGGACCCTCTCCAGTCTGTCCACAGCTTTTTTGCATATCAGGGACCAAAACTGAACACAATATTCCAGGTGTGGCCTGACAAGTGCTGAGTAGAGTGGAATAACAGTATCTTTTTCTCTGCTGGTGATGCTGTTGTTGATGTAACCCAGCACGTCCTTGGCTTTCTTTGCCGCAGCTGTGCACTGTTCATTCACATTGGGCTTGTGTCCACCAGGATCCCCAGGTCCCATTCCATAGAGCTGCTCCCCAGTCAGTAAATCTCAACCTGTCTGGATTGTGTTTACCTAGATGCAAGATGAAGTAAGACCTTACACTCGTCCTTGTTGAACTTCATAATGTACTTGTTAGCCGACTCTTCCAGCCCATAAAGGTCATCCTGCAGGGTGGCCCTCCCTTCTGAAGTGTCTTCTTCCCCACGCAGTTTAGCATCAGTTTGTTTTGAGAAACATTAGTAGAATTAAAGAAATTAAAGCTTTCTAGCCATATTGAAGTATCTCTGATTCTGACTGGAATAGATGATTTGTTGTATACTATAACATGCAGTGTGCATGAAGGTGTACCTTAAAATTTGTCAAAGGATAGGAATGAAGCTTCATGGTGCTTATGTTTTCAGGTAGGAGTGATGAATGGCTAGTCCATTTTTAACCCCTGTTCCAGAGGGCTGGGAAAATATGTGCCATGAACTAATAGTAAAGCAATTGCTTTCCAGGAAACAGCCAGGAACTGTCAGACAGAACAGGCTGAACAACTGAAAAACACTATTGTTTTTTCATTGTTTGTCTGGAGCTCAGATCCAACAACTTCCTGCAATTGAGTTAGATTGATGTTGCCTCCTGACCCCATCTGACCTTCGTTTTGGTCTCTCAGAGGTGTGTATCTGCAGATTTGACTCCCCAGTACCACTGTAACAAATGTTTCAGCCTCTGTAGTCTAATAGGTAAATGTTAGCATTGGAGCTGAAATTCACAGTGAGTACTTTAACCATAATGAGGGAATTGAGCTTAAAGGTTTGAGATATGGAAGAAAACAGAGAGCAGACAAATGATAGAAACAATAGTCATGATTTTGTCTTAAATCTTACCTACTTCACAGATATATCATCATTGGGAAGATTCCTCAGAAAGTGGGAAACCTGGATTTTGGACCAACAGTGACACTGAAGGAAATCACAAGCTAATAGAATTTATCCTTTTATAACTCATCTTGAATAGAAATTACAGTGTTTTTACTGTCTCATTTAAAATATTAAGACAAATGTCTTGACTTGTGGCCTAAACCACGACAGCTCCTCTCAGACAAGGAGGGCTGAAATCACCTGGACACACCACAGAAGACAGTCGCTCATGTCAAAGAATGGATCACAGGAGTACCATCCCCCTCAATTTATCCTATAGCAGCTGAGTAAGTGCTCAGATTACTGCACTGAAATTAATGCCTGCCAAGGCAAATAGGAGAGGAAGGAAGGGAGCATCTTACTTTACAGTCCTGTGTGTTTTACAACTGCATGGAGAAAAAGAAAGGTATAGGGTTTTGTCTCTGAATACCCTTTAGCACCACCACTGGCCCTTTCCCTTGATGCAGGGAGGTAAATGGCAAGTGGAGAGACTAATCCTGCTGGTCTCCAGGCATTAAGCAGCTTGGAAGTTTCACAGCTTTGAGGATTGTTGTAAACCCAGCAACAGAAATGTAGACACTTGAGACACTTCTGCATAGTCACAGAAGTCCCTTTGGGTTTGACAACAGTGATTTTGAGGTTCTAAATTTTGTACTTTCACAGCCAAAGTGGCAGGTAGGCATCAAAACCTCCTCCAAGGCATTTGTGTCTGTGCACTTCAGTGTCAGCAGTCCTTTCTTCATCTATTTACAGGAAATGATAGGATCTTTGTGTCAGGGAACATCCAGATGGTGTATGCAGCTTAACTCTTGACACAAAAGGTCATCTAAACTCAGCTGGTACAATAAAATTAATGTAATTCATTAATTAGGTCCATTTTGAATACTTATGTATACAAAGTTGATTTTCTCCTAACAAGATAAATCCAATTTAAAAATCCTGTCAATTCTCTTTTTTTTCAAGAGAAAACCATAAACAGGCTGTTATCAGATGTGTGAAGCAACATTGCTGTATATTTTCACACCTAGTTGATTACTTAGCCATCTGTTCTACAACAACACAGGATACAAGATGAAGGAAGGGAGGGGAAAAGAAATAAAATTAAACATTGTTGTGATTGTTTTCTACCTATTTCTTAATGTTTTATTTGAACAGTAAAACCCAGGGCATTTTTTATTACAGTGTTATGTGTGCTGAAACAAGGCTTATATATAAAACAAATCCTTTACAACTCTTCTGTTTTTTCCTTCTCAGAATAATGGAAATGTATCACAACATTCTTCATATCCTCGATGGGTGACTATAAAATGGAGGTGGAGGGAGGAGAATTATATAGATAGAACATTATGTTCATTAGATAAAAATCAGCTACTTAGTAGCTCATATTTTAAAATATTCACACTTAATTTAACTTCATTGTGTGCAGATTGTGAGTGTGTTAATGTTTTTGGTTGATAAAATCATTCATCTAGACAGGCAGGTTGGAAATTGACTTCAAATCCTGTTACCTTGGTTCTAATGTATCCTGTTTGACTTAAATTTATTTTTCAGACATAATTTTAAAATAGAGGCCTGGATAGATTTAAGTAAAATATGTAGGGTCCAATCACATATTTTAAATTATAGATTTTGCAATTACTAAAAACTCCAAACCAATAACATTGCAATATTTTTTCCTTGACGTTTTCATTTAAACACAAAATCAGACCTCCTTTATTTTGATAGCAATGCAAGAACAGGTATTTTGCCATCCCCTACTAATTTATTTATCCATTATAGTATTGACTTAAGTGGCATATAGAATTTGGAGGGGTGAAAAAATCAGATGGCATATAGAATTTTGGGGAAAAAAAGTCAGGATATGAACTCTTGCAAATGTACAACACAGAATCTCACTGACAACACTCAACACATACTGATACAGCATCCTTTGAAACAGGCACTTCATACATATATGGCAATTACCAACTTCATGATTAGCCATTAATGAGAGTCCAAAGTAGAAGCAGAAATTTGTCTCTCTTTCTTGGACAGCTGAGGTAACAAATGCGTGTGCAAGTGGGAATTATAGCAGAAAACATGGGAGTTTGTTAGTCAGAGGCATTTTAGGAACCTCTCCTTTACAGGAATAAAATTTATCCCACATGAAAATATGACAAAAAGCTGGGGTTAAGAAAACATTAAATTTACCTTTTTGCGCACTACAGTGATCCTTAATCCTTATGTAGTTGGTCACATGCTGACTCCTGAAACTTTGGTGCAGTAAATTGCCATCAGTCAAAGACAGGGAGCAGCAAGTTGAGGGAATGAATGTGGTGTCTTTTACTTTGTGACTGAGCAAGTCTTAGCAGAAGAAGACCTCTATGGGATGCTCAAAGTTCAGTAGGTGTTCAGAAAAAGCAAAGGTGTGCTTTTTTATACACAGTTGTTTGTTGTTTCTGTCCATGTAAAAAATGGGAGTGGGTGGGAGGTTTTCTTTACCTGAAAGGAATCAAACAAATGAGAGGAGGAAATCTAGGGAGACTTTAGTTGTGACTATAGGGATGGGAGTCACAGTGAGGAGCTGGGAAGTATAAGATCATTCTAGGAACAATTAATTATCACGGAGGGTTACTTACAACCCAGGAAGTCATTGTATTAATTGGAAAAAATGATAAAGTGAAAGATATGGTTTGAGGGGCACAGAGTTGTGCACAAACCCTGTTAGTTTCTCATATTTCCCCTTTAGGCACTTTGAGGTTTGTTTGCTTAAAAAGTAAATACTCCAGTTCTTATACAATAAAACTTAGTTTTGGAGGTTTCCTTGAAGACTCATTGCAGAATGTCTTCAGAAACCTCTCAAAGTTTTGGTAAATATTTGATCTTTCTATAGACCTTTGGTAGCATAGGCAAAGAAGGCTGATATTAGTGGGACAGATATTTACTGGGGGAGGGAAATTCCGCTTTTGTGAAACTCCCACCTGCAGTACTGTATTTAGCACTAGAGCCTCCAACACAAGAGGGATGTGGACCTGTTGGAGTGAACCCAGAGGAGGCCATGAAGATGAAATAAAAATGCCTGAGGTTGATTAACATTTCTTTAGGTGCCATATCTTCTTTAATACTTCCAAGAGTGATGACTAGGTTACACTTTCCAGAAAAACCTTGCCACAAGTGTGTGGTTTCAAGTTGTTAGTTAGGTTTGCATCATATCCCAGATTGATACACTACAGAAAACTGACACAGATCCTGCTCAAAGACGGATTGTACTTTCAAGGGAAATTTCATACTATTTAAAAATGGAATTAACCAAGATGGAACTGTTAAAAATACATGAAGAATAAAGTTTAAGTCAGCAACAGGAAACCTTGGGTGTTATTCTGCTTATTAAAGACAACAAACTGCCACAGAATGAGTGCTGCCTGCTAATGAGACCATATTTAATCAGCATAGTGCTCTGATCTCAGGAAAAAACCCTGAAACTTCTGTTGATCTCTTTTTGCTGTGGTTCCTTTAAAAAAGTAGATGAAAAAAATCCCACTCTATATTTAAAGGTCTCTTCTTTTTCTATGCATTGAAGCAAGAGGGTGTAGTAGTACTTGTCATTATTTAATGACCCCAAAGCCCTCAATCTCAAAGAATAGGAGAGAAAATGGAGGTCACAACGCTTCTTATACATGTTGTCATGCAGGTATGTGCTCTTCATACAGAAGGAGGCTTTCAAATGGGGTGTTCAGTTCTAAACATCAAGGGAACACACTTTTTAAATAACAATTTTTTGCAGTCCACAAATGGGGTTTCTGCTTCTTGTCTGGCTGTGTTAACACTCACTGAATATGGAAGGGATCCATCTGCTGAATCACATGAGATATTAGCATGCTGGGGTTTGGTAGAGTTACCTATTTTGGACCTTGGAACCCAGACTCCATGAGTAGACTTCTGCAGGAGGGAAATTGGCAGTGGAAGAGGGAGAGAAAAACATTTTTGCCAAAGAACTGGGTAAAGAGTAACAAAAACTGGTATAGTTGTAGACTTAACTTTGACGAATCACTTTTCTCTTTTGCACCCAGCCTTTCCCCACCTTTTCAGGTTTAAAATCAATATATCTTTCCAATTAACCTCTCAATAGCCAGAAAAGGTCTAATTTTTACCTACAACTGTGAGAGGCGTACAAAATGATATTTCAAACTGTGCAAAAATTCATCACTGGTATAAAATTTACCTGACACCCTTCATGTGCAGTAGAGGTTTTTTCCATCAGGCCAAAAAGATAATGCTGCTTTCCTCATTCTCAATGGCTTTTTCACCTCTCATAGTATTCCATCAAGGTTGTAAGGCCTCTGGTTTGCTATTTAATCTTTCAGTAACATGTTAGAGAATAAATTACAAATATTTACAAATTACTGATTTATTACAAATACACCTAAATCTCTGCTGCAATTTACTGCATGAAGCCAGAGACGCAGTGATCAGCACAAAAAAATTATAGGTTCTCCACATGTATTCTTGCCTTAATAGCTTCATCATTCTGAATGTTGCCTTTCAGCTGGAATAAGGTTCCCTGGGACAGTGCAGAACATTTGCTTCCTACCGCTTTTGTATGCCTTCCTTCCTTCTGGAGAGGCTTCCTTCTGACCACAGCAAGTCCTCTGAGTTTGCATTGCTTCAAACAAGATCCTGGCTCATTTTTGGGCTGGTTCTTTTCTACTCTTTATGACCTACTAGAGGATATGGCATCTTCCAGCTCCAATCAACTTCCTTTGAAAACCAATTATTTGATCCAGTGCGCAGTTGTTAAATTTAATGATTTTCTATTGCATCTAGACATGGAGAAAGATTACATTTTGCCTTCTCATAAAATGCTGAATCCAACTCTCTAAAAGGAGTCTGATGATACAGCAGTTTTCATAGCAGTGGCTTCTCATTAGTGTTTAAATTTCTTTGGTTTTACCTAGACAAATTCTTGAAGCTCTTATGCCAGTCAGAGATAAAAACAGGTTATAAAGGCAAATGGCAGAGTGCTACATAATTGTAACTGGTAGTAAGGTAAGTTTGCATTCTTTTTCTTCCTTAAAATACCTCTACTCTTCACTAAAACTGGTTTCATTAGGTCTAACCATGTTCAGGTGACAGTGAGTAACTAGTGAGGATCAGAGGTGTGATGGCGATCATCTGTTGCCTTCTCTCTTAGTGTTCTGGTTTCAGCTGTAACAGTTATTTCTCTTCCTAGTAACTGATGTAGTGCTGTGTTTTGGCTTCAGTCAAATGCTGACAACACACCAGTGTTTAAGTTATTGCTCAGTACTGCTTACTCTGATCAAGGGTTTTTCAGTCTCATGTTCTGTCAGTGAGGAGTGGTACAAGAAGCCAGGAGGAAGCAGAGACAGGACACCTGATCCAAATGAGCCAAAAAGTCATTCCATACCCCAGCACGTCATGCCCAGTATATAAACTGGGGGGAGTTACCTGGAAGGCCCAGATCACTGCTTTGGTCAGGGTGGATATTGGTCTGTGGGTGGTGAGCAATTGTATTGTGCATCACATGTGTTTATTGATGTTTTTTCTTTCCCCTTTTTTATTTCCCTTATCATTATTATTAATAGTAGTAGTAGTAGTACATTGTACTTTAGTTATTAACCTGCTCTTATCTCAACCCACAGGCTTTACATTCTTCATTTGTCCTGCCCATCCCACCCAGGGAGAGGGGAAAGGGGGGTAAATAAACAGCTGAATGGTGCTGAGTTATTGGATGTGTTTAAACCAAGACACTTGGGTTTGGTGTTTTCAGATAGAGACTACAGATTCTTCATGTAGTAATTTAGCCAAGTGGAACATCCTGGACAGGGTAGATCAGTCCTGTTTTCAGGAGAGATATCCATCCTGGATTTGGCAAAGGAGGTGCAAGGACTGAAAGCAGTGATAGCTATTTGAGATGCCTTGAGAGTCTGTCTGGCCTCCAGGTACTGCTCTAGAAGGCCATTGTCTTCTCAGAGGTCTGTTATGTCTGCTAGCTCTAACTAAATTATCTTGCATTCTTCCATGTGTCTAAAATAACAATAGATGGGTGTTTCTGCTGGCATAACTGAAGCCTGTCTTATGTGTCTCCTCTCCTGATCTGAAATGTTCCCTAGGCTCCAATTAGACTGCATTAACTATATCTCCATCAGCTGTAATGGAGCTTAGATACTCAGCTCATACATTGTCAGTTACCTGCAGACACTTTAATTATGTGTGTAATCTCAGCTATGGTCACGGGAGGGATGTGCAAAACCTCTTTCTGTCTTTTCTGTTTGATCTAATTGTTGCACATATTTTTCATTTTGGTAAGTTACTTACCCTGGCTTTTTGTCTAACAGAGCCTGGCTTTTTTAAAATTGGAAAACCCTTTCAATCCTCTTTGATGAGCTCCTCCTAAAAGACCATCTAGGCCACTGATCTCAACATAAGAGCCAAAGAACTGTACGTGTGCAATAGACCTATGCCTCTCATGTTCTCAGCTTCCCAAGAGTCTGACTTCCATAAGCACACCAGGGCAGATGCCATCTCAAAGCAAAGAGGTTCTGATTGAGGCACTTGCTGCACACAGACCACATTTTGGGAGCAGTGAAGTCTTTGGCCCCTCTACCTGACATTGTCTTTGTCTTTTGGATCCACTCTTTCTTATCTCACCAGCCATAGTTACAGATCCTTAGACTGATCCCATTTTTTTCTACAGCCACTAGTCCCTAGTAGTGTGGATGAGTAAGAGTATAGATTTCCTGAAAACAAGTCTTCATGCTACTCAACTGATTATCTAGATACAAATATTCTTCCAGCCTTTAGGCTCTCATATAGACCTGGATGTTGTATCTCTTTTCTTTCCTTCTCTTCTGTAGATTGGCTGAGATTTGCTGTGTAATATTGATTGTAATTTTTATAGGCTTTTTTGAAGTCTGTTTTTTATTGGTTTTGTTGGTTTTGGTTTGGTTTCTTTTATTTTTAAATCATAAGAGGTTGCCTGGTCACAAGCTCTCTACCCCTTTGAAAGATGATTATAATCTTCAGTATACCATGCTGATTTATAAGCTGTGTTGCCTTTTAAATGAATAAGTCAGTTCAACAAGATACTTTGCTAAGTGCCAGTGCAAGTAGTGGGGTTAGAATGAGAGTCTGCAAATGTAAAGATAAAAACCATGGTGTCAGATAAGATTAAAACTCATTTAGCACAAACCCAGTTAATCTACCTAAATATACCCACTTTCATGCCTAAAAAGGTGTAGTTAAATTCTCCCTACTCAAATGTTGTTATTGTCCATGCCTGTATTACCCTCTGTTGTGATGGTGAGAAGCAAAGAAAGCAGGCACAGGTTGTCCTAGTCAACACATCACCTAGAAACAGATTGAAGAATAGGGAGCAGCAGATGTCTATCTTATGCAAGTAAGGAACAGTAAGAGGAAGCAGATAGAATTCCTCTCAGCTTGGAGTGCCTTGTAATATTACTCACAGCCATGGGCATGCTCAAGTCAGACCTCAGAGGATTAATCTCAGCACTTGTGTTGGTGTCAGAGAACAATAACTCTTGGATGTTTATTTGTGATCTCTTTACTGAAAAGCTCTGTGGGTCTGTCTTTGTTGTTCTGATTTCTGTTCTCTTGTCCCTAAGAATTTCCATTTGGAAGTGGAGATAGATAATATGCTTTAGAGAAGCGATGTACCTCAGACACTGATTCTGAGCACTGGTGTCCTGTTGTTTTTCTTTCAAAATTTGCTTATTGCATTAGAACCAAGGGAAACTGATCTATATGATGAGTAAGCTAGAAAAGTGTGTGGGTGCATGTACAAAAAACATTGCATGAGTATGCAAGGCTTTTGCAGGAAAATAAATTTCCTGACACAGCTGAAGAGCATGCCCCAGTACCCAGAGTAATTGCTGTGGTAGAAGGAAAGACACTTCTTAGGCAGCGCTGCTGCTGCACGTTTTGTGTTGCAAACAGAATTCTTTATTCAGACACAGGGGTAAATGTGACAGAGATCCAAAGATGACTTTTTATAAGTAGAATATACATTCAAAGGGACTGCATTACCTGTTTGCTAACTGGTGACCAGTTATACATTTAGATTTGACACATCCATATGTTAGACAGTATCTGTACTGGTTGTATGGCATCTTTGGATCTGTTCTGACTTAGAATATTCTGACTTCCAAGCCAGATGTTATGGAATTTCTGTCCTTAAGTTCATGTTGGGTGTCTGACCTGCGAGTACCTTGTTCTTCCTAATTTGATGATAGATTTCTAATACAGAGTTATATAGTGCTATCATTTAATGACTGATATCCCGGGGCAACTGATGATTCTAATGTTAGATATTACATATAGATTTTACGTTTGCATATTTTTTGTAGCTGCACCCTGTATGCCGAAGGCAAGCAATAGTTGCTGAATATGGAAATGTGTCCTAAAGCCATCTAGAAAATATGAGTAGATATTATCCAAATGTATTTGACATAGCAGAGGAGGCTGCTGACAGAGGCTGTAGCAATTCTATTCAGTGCTTATATAGGATTTGTACTTCACAGAAGCTGCATGACAAGCTCTTGACTTGTGCTGCACAGGAGCTGCTCCCTGGGCTTGAGGTATGCTCCACTATCACCATTAAATGATTTTCAGCTACTTCAATTAAGCTATCTACAAAAGAATGCTTAAAAAAGCCATGACAATGAACAGGATGGCTATTTACAACATATTTACCAAATAGAGCATCTACAGCTCTTATGAATGTCAGTGCAAAGTGAACATCTGCAAAGTATAGCTCACTTCTGTGAGCCAAGTCTATTTACTCACTTACTGAAAAGCAAAGGCAAAATCCAGGCTAGGTAAAACAGGCAGAACTGACTTTCCATTGATGACAGTGGAACATACTTTCATCTTGGGTAGGAATCCAGCTACAAGGTTTAGATAAAGGCATTGTTGAGATATTGTTGCAGTACCCACTAGATGACAAGTTGGTTGCTCTGGTAACTCACTATTTAATGCTTGAATGGTGATATAAATAGGAATACAGCACATGTTATTTCTCATGCATTAACATGATAAGAGATGTAAGAGATGTCATCCATCTCAGATTTGAGGTTTCTACAGCAATTTTATGTCTGTATTTTCAAGAAAGAGAAAGAAAGGGCTCAAAAATCACCCTTTTTTTTTTATATAACATAGATCCCAATGTAAAGCCTGAATAGAAATATTCCATGCAGGGAACAATTTCAAACTGAAGACGTATCATTTGCACAAGGCCATGAAAAATAAAAACCAAACAAAAAAGCTCTCCCCCCCCAAAAAAAAACCAAACAAACAAAACCAACCAAACAAAAAAACACTCCAACCTACTTTCCTAAAGTGATTGAAGGTGTTCTTTTCAAAGTCGCACAAACAAACACTGCTCTCCAGGACAACCCGACTTTCCAGGAAATCAAGGAGCCTAGAAGTTTCATTTAAAAACTAACCAATAAGAGTAAATTAGTAGAAATGAGAACCTAAGATTAGTTTGGTACAGAACTGGGCACAAAAGCAAAGAACAGAAAGGGTAGTAAGAAAAAACTAAAAGGTCTTCTGCTCACCTCAGGAGGCGAGCACATCCATGGTCAGTGGTTTC
Organism: Bolborhynchus lineola; assembly: GCA_025448015.1. Lineage (NCBI taxonomy): Eukaryota > Metazoa > Chordata > Aves > Psittaciformes > Psittacidae > Bolborhynchus > Bolborhynchus lineola. The sequence continues at coordinate 402 of JAOEHX010010413.1, read as the reverse complement.
AATGGGGTAGTTGCAGATTTTTTCCTTAGTGTCTTGGTTTAAGCCAGTTGTAACTCAGAACCATGCAGCAGCTCTCTTACTCCCCCTGTTCCTCCCCCTGTCTCCCAGAATAGGAAGAATGTAACTCCCATGGGTTGAGATAAGAGCACACCAGTAACTAAGGGGTAACATAAACCACTGCTGCTGCCACAATAATAATAACAATAAGGGAAGTAACAAGGGAGGAGAATACAACCGCTCACCACCCGCCGACCGATACCCAGCCTGACCCGGCAGTGAACTAACCCTTCTGGGTAACTGCCCCCAGTTTACAGAGTGATCATGTTGTGCTGTGGTATGGAATACCTCTTTGGTCAGTTTGGGTCAGGTGTCCTGTCTCTGCTTCCTCCTGGCTTCCCCTCC
>JAOEHX010010412.1:11302-21596 GCA_025448015.1 Bolborhynchus lineola | reverse complement strand
CCCCTTCAGATACTGGAAGGCTGCTATGAGGTCTCCACGCAGCCTTCTCTTCTCCAGGCTGAACAGCCCCAACTTTATCATCCTATCTTCATACGGGAGGTGCTCCAGTCCACTGGTCATCCTCGTGGCCCTCCTCTGGACTTGTTCCAACAGTTCCATGCCCTTTTGATGTTGAGGACACCAGAACTGCACTCGACCTGCTGGACACGCTCCCTTTGATACAGCCTAAGATACGGTTGGCTTTCTGGGCTGCAAGAACACACTGCTGGCTCATGTTAATTTTCTCATCAACCAACACCCCCAAGTCCTTCCCTGCAGTGCTGCTCTGAATCCCTTCTCTGCCAAAACTGTAGCTGTGCCTGGGATAGCTCCCACCCAGGTGTAGGACCTTGCACTTGTTATGGTTAAACTTCCTCAGGTTTGCATCAGCCCACCTCACAAGCGTGTCAAGGTCCCTTTGGATGGCATTCCTTCCCTCCAGTGTTATCAACCGAACCACCCAGCTTGGTGTCATCAGCAAACTTGCTGAGGGCACACTCAATCCCACTGTCCGTGTCACCGACAAAGATGTTGAACAAGAGCAGTCCCAACAGTGATCCCTGAGGGACACCACTCATTACTGGTCTGCAGCTGGACACTGAGTCATTGAGCACAACTCTTGGCATGTGGCCATCCAGCCAGTTCTTTATTGATTGAGTGGTCCACATATCAACTTGATGTCTCTCCAATTTAGAGACAAGGAGAACTGCTTGTATGGATAAGGACCTGATGAGGAAACTTGGAAGGTAAAAAGAGGCTTATAAAAGGTGGAAACAAGTACAGGTGGCCTGGGAAGAATACAGGGATGTTGCCTGGGAAGCTAGGGACCAGGTTAGGAAAGCTAAGGCCCACTTAGAAACTTGGCTAGGGATGTTAGGGATAACAGGAAGGGATTCTATAGGTATATTGCAAATAAAAGACAGACTAGGGACAATGTGGGGCCTCTCCAGAAGATATTGGGAGAACTGGCTACCCTGGATTTGGAGAAGGCTGAGGTTCTTAATGACTTCTGTGCCTCAGACTTCACTGGCAAATGCTCTGACCACACCACCCAAGTCTTGGAAGGGAGAAGCAGTGAGAATGAAGACCCTAGCCTCACTGTAGGAGAGGACCTGATTCAAGACCACCTTAGGAACCTGAATGTGCACAGGTCCATGGGACCTGATGAAATCCATCTGCAGCTCATAAAGAAGCTAGCAAATGAAGTTGCTAAGCTACTGTCCATCATATTTGAAAAATCATGGCAGTCAGGTGAAGTTCCCAAAGACTGCAAAAAGGGAAATATAACCCCCAGTTTCAAGAACAAGAAAATGGATGAGAAGAGGAACTACAGAGCAGTCAGCCTCACCTCTGTGCCTGGAAAAATCTTGGAGCAGATTCTCCTGGAAGGCATGCTAAAGCACATGAAGAACAACAAGGTGGTTGGTGACAGCCAGCATGGCATCACTAAGGGGAAGTGCTGCCTGGCCAATCTGGTGGCCTTCTATGATGGGGCTATGGAACTGATGGACAGGGGTAGTTGATGTCATCTACCTGGACTTGTGCAAAGCATTTGACACTGTCCCACAAAACATCCTTCTCTCCGTGTTGTAGAGACATCAATATGATAGATGGACGACTCAGTGGATAAAGAACTGGCTGGATGGCTGCATGCATTGTGGTCAAAGGCTCAGTAGCTAACTGGAGACCAATAATGAGTGGTGTCCCTCACAGATCAGTGTTTGGACAGCTCTTGTTCAACATCTTTGTTGATGACACGGAAAGTGGGATTGAGTGCGCCCTCAGCAAGTTTGCCGATGACACCAAGCTGTGTGGTTCGGTCGATTCACTGGAGGGAATGAATGCCATCCAGAGGGACCTTGACACGCTTGTGAGGTGGGCTGATGCCAATCTTATGAAGTTTATCGATGACAACTGCAAGGTCATCTACACCTGGGTGGGAGCAATCCCAGGCACAGCTACAGGTTGAGCAGAGAAGAGGTTGAGAACAGCCCTGAGGAGAAGGATCTAGGGGTGTTAGTCAATGAGAAAATTAACATGAGCCAGCAGTGTGTGCTTGCAGCCCAGAAAGCCAACCATATCCTGGGCTGCATCAAAAGACGCGTGACCAGCAGGTCGAGGGAGGTGATCCTGCCCCTCTGCTCTCCTGAGACCTCACTTGGAGTATTGTGTACAGTTCTGGTGTCTTCAAGATAAAAAGGACATGGAACTGTTGGCATAAGTCCAGAGGTGGGCCACAAGGATGATCAGTGAACTGGAGCACCTCCCTTATGAAGATAGACTGAGAAAGTTGGGGCTGTTCAGCCTGGAGAAGGCTGTGTGGAGACCACATATCAGCCTTCCAGTATCTGAAGGGCGCCTAAAAAACGTTCAGGAGATGGACTCATCATTGCGGACTGTAGTGAGAGTACAAGGGGGTAACAGGTTCTAACTTAAACAGGGGAAGTTTAGATTGTATATGAGGAAGAAATCCTTAACTCTAAGGATGGTGAGGCACTGGAATGGGTTTCCCAGGGAAGCTGTGAATGCTCTATTGCTGGCAGTGTTCAAGGCTATGCTGGGCATAGCCTTGGGTGATACGGTTTATTGTGAGGTATCCCTGCCCATGGCAGGGGGGTTGGAACTAGACGATCTTAAGGTTCTTTCCAACCCTAACTATTCTATGATTTTACGATTCTATGACATGCGGGACAGTGTCTAATAGAAAGTCCTAAGGTATTCTCCTGGTCATCAGCTACCCATCCAATACAGTGCAAAATCTCCTTGTTCATATGCCAGTGCCTTAGAAATGGCTGATCTACCCTGTGATGCCTCAGGGGCTATGGATGGGTGTGTTAGGAAACTGATTCGTACTCTCATCTCTCTTAGATGAGACAAGTATCTCCTACAGAGTACGTTTCAGCTCCATGTCAAGATATCTATGAGTCTGCATGTAGGCTTCTACATGTAGATGTCTACATGTAAAGTTGTTTAAATTGCAGCCATACACTGGTATCAACATGATACAGCATTACAAAGGCTGAGGTGGGGGTTCTGCTCACCTTGAAGTAGACATTTGAACTCAAATCTATTTCCTCAGCATATGCATCTAGTGCAAATTTAGATTGCTTAGGGAATCTTGCTTGACCTTCAGAAGCTACTCTAAAAATGCCCATTCTAAGTCCCATGCCCTACCTGCCACCCTTGTACAGATGTACTGGAAGGCCAAGTAAGTCTTCTCTGTCTTCACTGGAAATAAATGTTGCCAAGCTGCTCTTCTGGACATACTTTACCCGGAAGAAAAATATCTGAATTTCATTCTAATTCGTGCACTCAAAGTTAATTCCAATACCACTGTTTTGTTTCTGATTCCATAAGACTATGATCTGCCATTTGATGGCCTGCCCATTTACTTTATCTTTCATATCTTTGTGTCTTTGTAGTACTTTGCTCAGTGCAGTCAGATTAATGTGAGACTTCTGATTTTTTTAGCTTGTTTTCTAGTTGAGCTATATTTTTAATTCTCAAGGCATATTTTTTGTTACCCAAAAAGTGAGGTCTCTTACAACAGATAATGCCAGATTTTTGTCTGTGTTACAAGTAAGGACTGTATTTTTCTAGCAGCTTCTAATTTACTGCAACTTGCTGCTCTTCAATGTACCAGCCTCAGCACCGATATTGGTATCTTCTGGAGCACCTTTCTGGATCACATTATAAGTATGAGGTGACTAAGATGTAGTTATCTCATTCAGTAGCACCACAATCACAGCCTAAATTTTGTCAATGGGAATGTCCCTGTCACTTGCAGTTTTACATCATTATAATGCTTTTGTTAGAAGTGAAGTATAAACTGTATGAAAGAAAAAAACGGCCTTACCAAGATGAAAAAAACCCTGCCAGTACAGACAGATTCCTGATTTGATTTTTGTTTTCTCACACTATTAGAATCATTACTTAGAACTCCTTTCTCTAAAATGACTGATCACATATGACCTTACTTCATACAAGACAGACAGATTGGTAGTAGGTACATATTTGCCATTAAGCAGAGCAATTGGCAGATGATTCTGAATTAACATATTGCCTCCATCATATTAAATTTTATGATTCTATGAAATTGTTTTTAAATCATAGAATCATGTAATGGTTTGGGTTAGAAGGAATCAGCCGGTTGCAACCCCACTGCTATGGGCAGGGACACGTTCCACTAGGTCAAGTTAAACAACCTGGCCTTGAACACTGTCAGGGATGGGGTAGCTACAGCTTCTCTGGGCAGCCTGTTCCAGTGCCTGACTACCCTCACAGTAAAGAACATCTTTCTTACATGTAATCTATATCTATTCTTTTTCGATTTAAAACCATTACTCTTTTTCTTATCACTGCAGGTGAGACTGGTTAGCCTGTACTTCCCTGAGTCTTCCCTTTTTTCCTTTTATAAAAATGGGGATTATTTTCTTTTCCAGTCTTAGGAAGCTTCAACAGACTGCCGCGACTTCTCAAATACCATGGATAATGGTTAGCCACTTCATCTACCAGTTCCCTCAGGACCTGTGGATCCATCACATCAGGTCTCATGGGCTTGTGCACCTTCATGTTCCTTTGATGGTCCCAGACCTGTTCTCTTACAGCGGGCATTTCTTCATTCTCTCAGTCCCTGTATTTTCCTGGAGCACTTGCCAGTGAAGACTGAGGCAAAAAAGTTGTCAGGTACCTCAGCCTTCTCTATATCCCACATAATCAGGTCTCCTGTTTCCTTCCAGAGAGGGCCCACATTTTTCCTAGTCTTCCTTTTACCACTAATGTACCTATAGAAGCTTTTCTCCTTGCCCTTGAAATCCCTGTCCAGATTTAATCCTACTAGGGCTTGAGCTTTCCTAACTTGATTCCTGGCTGCTAGGAAAAATTCTCTGTATTCTTTACAGGCTACCTGGACTTGCTTCCACCCTTTTTAGGCTTCCTTTTCATATCTGAGTTTGTCTAAGAGCTCCATGTTCACCCTCACAGGCCTCCTGGCAGTTTTGCCTAAGGTCCTCTTTGATGGGATGCATTGCTTGTGAGCTCAGGGAGTGTAATTCCTGAATATTAACCAGCTTTCTTGGGCCCTTCTGATTACCCTTCTGATGTGAACTGTCTTTCCTCTTCAGTTTTCAAGGGCACCTCAGGTTTCGGGGGGAAGTCTCTTCCTCCTGCTGATCCTTGCAAATGTCTGAACAGACCTTCAGGGGAAAAAGAATCTAAAGTTTATTGAATATCAACTAGGATGGCTAGTACTAAAGAGAAAGCTTGGAATTGATGCACAGTTTGTTTTCTGACTGAAGTTTCTCCAGAACAGTGTGTTTCCCACTGTGCAAATTTATTACTTGCAGCCTTTGGGATTTGTTTGTTTCCCTTGCAGTTTATGATGCTGCCTCTACTTCGGTTATGCCATCTGTTGTTCTTCTTGCCTCTTTCTTAGTGTTTCTTTTTCTTCATGTCCTCCATTCCAAGCTACATTAACTGCTGTGTGTCTCAAAGGGTATTTGATATCTTTTAGCTGTACTGTGCAACTGTCAACCACCAGCACTGGAGAGCCTTCTCACATCCACCAAAAAGCATGAAATTGCTTTAAAATATAAATTATTTTTAACTTTCTGGAAGGTTTCTTCAGATACACTTGGTTCTTGCACCTCTTTTGCACAATGTGTGCATGTCTCCTCTTTCTCCCCAAGTCAAGTTTTAATATCTCAATATTGAATATCTCTTGTTAAAGAAGGAGTCTTGTCATAGTTTATACTTCTTTTTAGTCCTTGACCCCTGAAATCATCTGAATGCAAGAGAAGACTCAGTTTTCATTTTAAAACATACTTCTGGATCCTTTGAAGAGACACAGTGAAAATGTTGCCACAAATACACCCAGAATGAACATAGTCTAGAAGACTGGAACAGCGACTGAATAACTGGCACATAACTATTCCTTAATTCTCACAATTTTTAAAGTCATGTAATGTAATATTTTTAAAATATGGCAGATGCTTTTCATCTGTGCATTTCCCTGCCTCCGTGCTTCAAGGAAAGGAAAAATCTTTCTTGGATAAGTATTCCTAAGTGTAAACGATGAGAGAAATTTGGAGTAAGACTTAATGATGTCAATCTTTTGAGACTGAATTGGCGATACAACTTGTGTAGTCTATATTTAGTCTGAAACAACTTGCCTTTTAAAGCAAGCTGCAGTCATTTTAAACATTTGTGAGCACATGGAGTGCTGGAACACTGTGTTAGCTCAGTCACGTGGTCATGCGCATTTTCACTCTCTTGTTTGGATTCTTCTGTGTCCTTTGTTGTTTATATCCCCTGTGCACAGCTTTATTTACCTCTATGCAGTAGCTAGGATGACTTCATGAATCGTGGTTTGAGTAAGAGGGAGAACACACAGAGCTGCTTTAATAAGGAGATGGCGAATGAAGGACTAATTTTGTATGTAGCTATATAATAATAAATTTATGTTACAACTAACTACTCTGTAATTTTACAGAGTATCACATTTGGTTGTTTTCTTGCACATAAACTATCATTTTATATTGAAACCCCTGTGTTCAGTGAGAGAACTCAACATGAAAAACCCTGGCCTATTCATTTGTCTACTTCATACAGTGGCACAAGTAGCAACTGATAAATTGCAAAAGATTTGCCATTTGGGCAGCAACAGAAGGAATATGAAAAGATATAACATGGACATTGTGTTATTTCCAGTGTCCTGTAATTTCATGTTGCTTGCTTTCAATGATTGTTTGATTGGTTTTTAGTGTATAGAAGGAGTCTGGTGCCCTTGAAATAGCATTTTTCAGATGTTACAAAATATATATGTTGAAATGAGCCTCCTGCACAGAAGAAGACAGCAAGTGAATTAAATCAAGTATTTTAAAACTTTATCAGATTACCAAGTGAGACTATTTACAGTGAAGGTATAATGCAATCTGTGCTACACTCCAAATTATTATCTTCTACTTTTCAAAATTGGCAAGCAGTTGATATAGCACTCTGAGGAATTTGTCATCCCTATGCCTATCCGTCTGTCCTACTATCCCTGTTTTTTGGAGAAACAGCTGTCTTTAAACATCATAGAGTAATTCTGTGCCAAAGGAATGCATGAATTACTGAAGCTAGTATTGTCTTGTGCATCCTAAAGGTGATTAATTTTTTAACAGGTTTTAAGAGATACATTCATTTATTCAATAGGCTAAACAGTACACATGAACTGTAGAATGCAGATTGTTTTCTTTTGTTCAGTTGTTAAGTAGCTGATACATCCCAATGGAGAAGCAAAATATTTATCCTGCAGTTTCTGTTAGTGTCACAGAAAATTATATATGACATTCATAATGAAGAAATAATAGTAATGTTGCACTGTTTCAAGCAAACACAAACAGTGAATAAAATTCAAAGCTCGTTTATTCCAATGAGAAAATTACATTTTTGTAAAGTGAAATAATAATCCTGTTGCTATGTTGTACTACATAGTATACTACATACACTATTTAGATGTTACTGTTATTGTATCAGTGTTTTTCATCCTTGTGGCTTAACAAGTAACAGGAGCTATGAAATATTGAAAAGAGTACAGAATTACTCAGAATGTGATATATTCATAGAATCATAGAACCATAGAATCATTCAATCATTTAGATGAAATTAATCCTGTTTAAGGGTGCAAGTTGGCTACGTAACTGTAGTCATTTGGGGCTTGTATACAAATTCAAGGGTACTTCTCACTGTAGCCTCCATCCACCACTACAGAATAACATGAATCTCCCATGGACTTTGTATCATTTGTGAGGCCCATGTAGATGTCTTAGGTGTCTAGGGCACCTTAAGTGCCAATAAGGATTTATGTTCAAGATTATGAATGTTGGTACAGATAACCACAGTGTAGTTCTCTGCACTTGAACTAGTCATCCTATTCTCTAATTCATTAAAATAAACAAACAAAGAAACACACTCCAAGTGACCAACAACTCTAAGGCATGATTTTATATTACTGTGCTTTGTGTGTGTGGTCAACTCCCTGTTAAAAGGCTTACTGCTCTTTGCTGTGCGAGGAGTTTAGTGCTTAGCTCAGACATAGACTTTCATGTGGTTACATGGATCTCAGGCTTTTTCACTAATAAATGAAAAGTGCTTGTTCAAAACACTAAGGCGCTGGCAATCTGGATCCTCTCCTTGATGAAAAAAAAGTGTCTCAGAAAAACTCTAATCTCAGGAAGCATTAGTTTCCTTGTCACACTGAAGCAGAAGCAGATCAATCCAATTACTAGATTAGTATGAAAAGGTGTGATAACGTCCACTTATTTATTGGGGCCTTACTTCATCCAAGTGGTTCGTGCACTTGAATCCCTGAAGTGCACTGCTACTCCTTTTGAAAGAAAATTAGTGGGTAGCAGACAAGAGAGTAGTAAATTACCTTAATCGCCTTTTAATTACAAATGTGCAGTTCCTGCAGACAGGCTTTGAACTGAGTGGATTTTAATAGTAGAGCAGCACAGTGCTGCTTGCACATTAGAAAATAAAGTTAAAATTCTTCTCGCTTGGGCAAGCTGTGCTGTTGTTTCTTCAACAGATTTCAGTACAGCTTTTCCTTCTTATGTCTCAGTTCAGTGGGACCTTTTCTTGGCATAATAGTTCTTACTAATAATGAGCACTTAAATAGTATATTACATTTGAAGCACTTATTGGCTGTACTAGGATATTTCTATAATTACTTTGACTTGGATAGAATTAAATTTATTCATAGTAGCTGGTATGGTGCTATGTTTTGAATTTGTGACCAAAACACTGTTGGTAATGCAAGGATGTTTTAGCTGTCCATGAGTAGTGCTTACACAGAGTCAAGGGCTTTTCTGTTTCTCACCTTTCTCCACCAGTGAGCAAGCTGGTGGTGTACAAGGAGTTGGGAGGGGACACAGATAGGACAGCTGACCCCAACTGACCAAAGGGATGTCCCATAATGCTTGATGTTGTGTTCAGCAATAGAACTGGGTAGGTGGAGGCTGGTGGGGGCTACCATTGCTCTGGAACTGGCTGGGCATTGGTCAGTTGATGGGGAGAAATTATTTTCTTTTGCATTACATGTTTTTATTGTGCTCCTCTCCTCCTCTGTCTCCATGATATTGACAGTTGGTTATTGGTTGGTTTAAAATAGGAATATTCACAGCAGACACTCCAATAAAGTCTCTACCTTGGAAATGGACGCTGGATTTTATTGCTATGTCAGTCTGTTCAGATTACAAGTATATCTGGAGTAGAAACATGTTTTATGCAACATTCAGCACATATAAACCAAATTAAAACAGCACTTTAAGGTGTTCAGATTTGTCCCTTGGCTATCAGGCTTACCAATATAACTACTTAACAACTGCTTTTTGATGATTATATACCATGTTGGCCAAAAAGTATCAATATGATGTTTTCAGAGAGATTAGACAATTTACTGGAGTGTGAGTGAGCAGAGAGGAAATAATAATAATAAAAAGTATCTGACGAATGAAGAACTAGGGAGATTTCAGCAAGATTTCTATTGATATTCTAGGTAGATTCCTAACAATGACTAGTTCTATTTTCTGTTGCATGTTCTCAGCAGCCTCAGTGAAAAAAGCTTTAAGATGCTTTGTGATAATATATCTGGTAGCTGCTTTAGCCTAATGTATGCTACTACATGACTTCTCAGGGTGTCAGCTGCCCGATTTCCAGCTTGGTTGCGTCCTAACACATCAGGCCAGCAATTCTTCCAAATTACCCTTTTATTCGTGAGGAAATGATTCTATGATTCTAAGAAATCAGTAAAACTTTATGCTGCTAATTCAACCATTATTTCCTCAAAAGCTACCCTGAACAAAAATAGATAAAATAGATATAAATTAATGTCCATAATCATATGGAGTTACTTAGAATACTTCCATTTATGTTCTTAGTTTGATAATGACATCATGCCCTGTAAAAGGTCTGTCTTCTTTAAAAATGCTGGAAACCTATTCAAACCCCTCACTACAATCTACCAGAACTTTATTTTTTATTTACTCATCTCCTGATTATTAGACTGGCTGGTGCCAGTTACTTATCTTTGATGTCTTTTACATTCCAATATATTTGTATTGCTTGCAAAACAGAAGGCAAAGAGCTCTGAAAAACACTGTAAAAGTTGCAGTTTGCGACTTCAGATATTAATTCAATCACAGAATCATAGAATAGTTAGGGTTGGAAAGGACCTTAAGATCATCTAGTTCCAACCCCCCTGCCATGGGCA
>JAOEHX010010410.1:0-40839 GCA_025448015.1 Bolborhynchus lineola | reverse complement strand
TTGTGCACGTTCAGGTTCTTAAGATGGTCTTGAACCAGATCCTCTCCTACAGTGGGCCCAGGGTCTTCATTCTCACAGTCCTGCATCTGCCTTCCAAGACTTGGGTGGTGTGGTCAGAGCATTTACTAGTGAAGTCTGAGGCAAAGAAGTCATTAAGAACCTCAGCCTTCTCCAAATCCAGGCTAGCCAGTTCTCTTGGTAGCTTCCAGAGGGGGCCCATATTGTCCCTAGTCTGTCTTTTATTCACTACTGACATCGAGAATCCCTTCCTGTTATCTTTAACATCCCTAGCCAAGTTTAATTCTAAATGTGTGAGAAGATAGTGATAAAAAACAGACAACCAACCCAATATGTCAAGGCTCTGCGATTCTTCTCTTTGACTCCCCTTTATCAGTAAAAACCAGTATTTGCAATTGATAATCCCTAAATTTAACATGCAAGGGGTAATTTGGACCCTGTTTTTTGATTGCCAAGTTCATGAATTGCATGAGGTTCTGTTTATGTAGATTTTCCTGTTGACTGTAGTTGAAAGATGGATTTTCATCTCTGGAAACTTTCTCCACTGGGCTATGAAAAGCAAGCAAATTATGAGTAGGTTTATATTTTGTGGCTTGATGCTTCCAACCATCTCCTGAGTAAAGTCATGCTCTAGATACATCCACTGAAAGTTTCTGAATCAAATGTGTTTTATCACAGTTAAATAAAAATGTATTCCAATTGCTCATCTAGGCAAAGGCGTAAAGCATTGAAGAGTGGCTAGTTTTGTGCAGTGGTTGCTCTCAGAATCTTTTAGTTTAGAAAAATACTTGTGGAGCTGTATCATTAAAGCTGTGTTAGCAGTTTAGCAGTGGTGGTTGTGGAATAAAAATAAAATCCAAATTGATTATTATCAAAAGAGAATAATTTGGGTTATCTTTGGAAGTTATCTTAGCCCTTTTGTAAGTTGATGAATATTGATTGCAGTTGAGATAGTTTTAACAGCTTAAAGTATTGTAAAAATTTTGGTGCTCTAAGCAAGATTGCTTAATACTGCTGGGAGCTGTTCAAGTGTTCTTTGGGGTTTCCTTTCCAAGTGCATTTTGCTGGATTTGAACAGGATCTGTGACTTGTCACAGCTTCTGTTGTTATTTCACACTGGTTTGTGCTCCCTCCTAGAAAGCATTAGAAAAATATTATTAGGGTGGCTTAATTTGCAGTTGGATCTTGAGTATCAGTCACAAATCCTGTAGGTTCAAAATGCTGTGATTCATGAATAGTTTTCAGAAGGTGGCCATTCTTAGTGGGGTGAAAGGTGTGAGAGTAAAGTAACTGTCTGGGTGTGTGTCGGGTTTTTTTACTTAACTCATAGATTTTTGAAAAAACATGGATTTGAAATAAGATGTATCTTCTTTGTATTCCGTGCTTTAGGACTGTCAGTTTATAGCTAAAGCTTGTAGCTAAAGTCTGTTAATGCATGTTTTCTCTAAAAATCCCATTGAAAAGATGATTTTGCTAAATTTTCTGAAAGTAAAAATAAGATGTTCTAACATCTACTGCTTTTAACATAACGGGATAAAAGCGTATTTCAGAAACCCTGAAATCCATGATATGACAAGTTTTTAAAGCAGTCTAGGGTATGATTCTATGATCTGAAGTCATAGAACTATCTGATGACTTTGATCTTGTTTATTTGTAATGAAAGCTTTATGAACAGTTCTGTTTGAATAGTATGTTTCTGACAATTTTGTGTCTATTATGTCCATGTGTTTATTGCTTTTTTTGAAGTGTTTTGTTGAAAGTTGTTTGGCAGATATTTGTGTATTAGTAGTACATCACTACCTGCAATATATAACTTGATCAGCATTGCAGAAGAGAACTTGTGAAGACTATACCAGATAAGCCATGGTGTTAATACAGGACTTCCCCTCCCCATTTTTCCCTCTGAAGATTACCACCCCCTGTGCTAGTCACCTTGGTTCAGAAGAGGTGCTTGCCTGTGTTCAGAGAGCAAGGGAGCACATCTCAAGGGACAGTTTCTCAATAAGTACATCTAAATTCTCCAGAGTTTATTGCAGCTGTAAGATATATGCTGGGATTTTTTTAAACCCAGAGGATAAGAGTGTGGTGAAACTTTGTTCTGCTTAGGATTCTCCAAATGAAGATCCAAAAGATTTCCACTAACGTCAGTTATGTTTCCCAATGCTTCTATGTTACAGGAACGTATGAGCTCCATCTTTATGGAAAGAGATAGTGAAACATGAAAGAGGATAATGGTTTCCTTAGAGATTATGAGCAAAGTCTGTTCAAAGCCAGGATCTGGTTTCTAATTCTGTATCTTAGCTCCTTCCTTTACTTTTCTTCCCTTTGGGTCTGTTTGGACCTAAACTATTTTGGTCATATTGGGCTGTTTGGAATGCTCTACTATAACCCCAGAATTTTTTAAAATCTGTGAAAAATAATCCTACTTCTGTCTGAAACTGTGTTGTCAAGCTGCTTTCTGCCCACTGCTTTATAGAAAGCATGGTATGGTAAATATTGGTAAATATTGAGTCTTTTTGCAGATGGGCGTGATGCCGTTTTTGCGACACTAGAGTGATACTGGCTTCTCAGCAAACTAATTTAAAACAATGTTCTAGCAAATTACATAGACATCAGCAGTAACAATAGAAATATTGTGCCTCCCTTCATAGTTGTCCAGTTACGAAGATGTGCACTGCAACAATACACAGCTCCAGATTCCGTGCCTGCCTTCCGCGCAGAATGCTAATTTGACTAGGTCTGAGGCTGTTTTCCTTAAAAGATAGCAGACTTGGTATTTACTTTAAAATAGGCAAAGCAGTACATAACCTAAATATCAGTGGTCTCTTTCTATAAAATAACTGGAGAAGGCACACAGCCTCATTATGTCAAGCACTGGCGTGAACCTCTGGCTACTGTCATTCTCCCATTTTGTTGCTTTATCTTTGAAGTGTTGCTCAGTGTGATACTGCTTTTTACCCGCTGGTACTTAAGTGAATGTAGCAGCCAATGCACGAATCTCATCTGAAGATAGCAAGTCTGATTTGATGCCTACTGTCTTGTTTTGTCTCCGATAGCATGGAACTTTTTGTCTATTAACAGACATTTAAAATGGTATTCTCTTTACAAATATATTCAGTGGTGTTTGCTGTTTAATAGTGTATTGTATTATTGCTATAACTGAAGCAGTTGTTTCTTTGGGCAGTTAAGACAAAATAAATACTTGTAGCTGTTATGACAAACTGAAATCACACTAGTAGTATGGAATTATCCTTGCAGTGTAATTCCACACCTTGGATAAAACTAATTCCATAGCAGCAGTTGAAGTTGTCCCTTTAGAGCAGTAAAAATGCTTGTGGGTTTTTTGTCCTTGTGGTTGAAAAGGTGATGTTATTTCTTTTTTATTATTCTCTTGGCAGAAAGGTTGCAACATCTTCAACAGCAGTTAGTGGAATCTGAGGGCAGAGCCATGACCTGCCTGAAACAATTTAACAAAATGCAAGCGGACTACCATAACCTTATTGGAGTTGCTGCAGAGCTGGTGGATTCCTTAGAGGCCACAGTCAATGGCAAGATGGTAAGAGATGACTCAGATGTGTACTTGCTTCCTCATCCCACGGACAATGGAGAAAAAATGCCACTAAAATGTGAATTGAGCCGTGTAGTTAAGAACATTTCTTAAGTACTGTGTCTTTTTGATAATGAAACACAGTACTTTGGATGAGAGATGTCTTCTGTTGCCTCTGTGTACTAGGATAAAATTAGTGCAGAATATGGGTTGAATTGTGCTGGCTCAGAAGTCTTCAAGAAATTATCACCATCCCACAAGACAGATCTCTTCTGGGAGTCCCCCTTTGAGCTTTGGCATCAGCCGTGATTAGAGGGCATTTCTATGATTACTGCCTGCAATCCAGCCTATCAGAGGTTGTTGTATATTTAAAACTGCTGCCAGGTCTGCTTTAAGTTACACTCTGGTAGAAACAATTGCCTCATCCAGAATATTGGTGGGGAAAAGCTTTGCTGTCTGTTCTACTGAGCTCAATTGATTCATTTCATTGGTAAAGGGAGCTGGGGTAGGAGTAGTGAATGAGTTGTGCAGTGTGGGAAATGGGCCACGCAAGTGACTGTGGAAGGTACAGCTTTCTTAGGAGTATTTTTTTTACAAAGATGATTTTATGCTTCATCTGTTGTGCCATGCGTCTGTACTGTAACTTCTGTATAACCTGAGAATTACTCTTACAGCAGATGTTTGTGGCCTCTAGATGCTTTTAAAGGGGCTGTGAATTAAGAGGGAGAATGACCTAGGAGTTCCTGTGCTGCATGCTGAAGAGTCAGTATGTACCTTCCTCCAGTCATCAGTGTGAACGTCTTATCTTTCATTAAAAGAATTTGCCTGTAGATGTGAGCTTTGCTTTAGAGCAGATTAGGAAAAGTATATGCTCACATGAGCTGTGGTAGCAATGAGAAGTATGTAGTAATTAATTTGCTGCCTCGCATTTCACACTTCAGTGCTCTCCAAGGTGATATACCCTCATGTTCTGGAGGAGCCAGGCGCTTTATCTTTTGTTGTGAGTGCTTGTTTTGTTTCTTTGTAAGCCTTGTGCTGGGCAGTCATTTGATCCTTCCCAAGTGTGTCCAGCAGAGAGTGCTCTTTCGTTGGGAATCTTGGTTTCTGTTATTTCTGAATCCAGAGTGGAGTTGCGTGCTGAATAAAATAATGTTGAAGTTACAGCATTCTGAATTTGAAGGATTTTGTTATCTCGCCATAGGTCTGAGAATATCAGATGTGTTTCAATGATCTAGGTTCTCTCAGTTATTCTGGGGAAGTTAATAACTGTTCACACTCCTTTTGATGAAACCTGGCATACAGTTGCCTTTCTGGGCTGCAAAGCTGCCGACAGCCCACTGTCAACTCATGTGGAGCTTCTCATTAATGAGCAGCCCCAAGTCCTTTTCCTCAGAGGTGCTCTCAGTCCAGTATCTACCGTGCTTATAGCTGTGCTTGGACTTGCCCAGACTCAGGTGTGGGACCTTGCACTTGAACCTGTTGAGCTTCATGAGGTTTGTGCTGGCACACCTCTCTATCCCTGTCAGGATCAACAGTGTGTCGACCACACCACACAGCTTGATGTTGTCACCACACCTGCTTAGGGTGCCTGATTCCGCTGTCCGTTTCACCAGCAAAGATGTTAAACAGTGCCAGTCTCAATACCAACCCTGAGGAACACCACTTGTCATTCATCTCCATTTGGACATTGAGTTGTTAACTGTAACTTTTGAGTGCAACCATCAAGCCAATTCCTTATCCACCAAGTGGTCCCTTCATCAAATACATGTCTCTCCAGTTTATTAATAAGGATGGAATGCAGGACAGTGTCAAATGCTTTATGGAACTTTAGTTCTGTCCTGAATTTCTGAGCAGAACTGTAGTTGCAGTAAATGCTTTATGCTTGCATCAGTGAGTCTCAGGTGTGTGATTTTTGCCCTCTGGAGAAAAACAAAACAACAAAAACCTTTAGTATAGAAACACTTGTCTGGTAGAATGTGTAAGTTTTATTATAATCCTGTTCTCTCTGTTTCCTTCTTTCAGATCACACCTGGGTATCTTCAAAGTGTTTGTGTTCGCTTGTTTAACAATCAGATGAGACAAAAGGTAGCACATAGTATTGACTTCACGAGGCCTGGAACTGTAAGTATTCATGTTTGGTTTTCTTACAGTAACTATTTCAGGAGACAATACCACTTAAACTGTACATTTGAACAACAAATGTGAGATAGTAAAGGCAAAACATCATGTATCATGTGTCCAAGATTGTATAAGAATATAGCAATGTAGAAGGTTTTGTTGATCTCAAATGCTGGTGAATTACGTGGTTACATGGTCATAGCTGCATAAGTATGATTAATTCTGTTATGATAATGGTAAGCTGTGTATCTGTCTAAATGCTAACTGAACATTTGAAAAACTGAAACAAACCTAAAACTAATATCCTGAGTGTAGTTTGATGGCACATCTTAGCCAATTTAATAATGTAGCTAAAAAAGGGTGGTGCAGTTGTTCAGCTCTGGACACACATTCTGTTCTTTTCTGCTGTCAGTGATTCTCTTCTAACACAGAGTGATTTGGCTTAGCCGGCTGAAGGAGAAGCATCAGACAGAATCATGGGAACATGCTGGGAAAAGAAGAGGAAAGGAGAACTTTCCTTATTTGTAAAAGCTAGTTGTTAGATGGCCATTTAGATGATATACCCAAGCCATCTTGTTGATTTACATGGTGAGCTTTAATTCCATATCTAAGGATCCTTGATCTTACTGACATGCAGCTTAGGCTCCCTAGGTTTTTTCTTCTTACTTCACCAGCCTCTTATTCCTTTTCAGATGGCTGCAGTGTACTGAGCTGCTTGTGCCCATTAGTGTTCTGCTCAGTCTCTTCTGCCTGAACGGAAAGGGAGCTTTTTGCCCGAGGAGCAGAACCGTCTGAATCATCTTAGGATAGTTTCTAGTGTCTGTGAAACTGTGCCTGGGAGTGTGAAATTTTAAATAACTTAATAGTAGCGTAAGAGCTGTTCAGTGGTACAACCATTTTTAATACCTAATTTGTTTGAATTTTTCAAAAAAGCATTAACTTTAAAACTGCATTAAAACATTTTAGTATTAAAATACTGTGTGCCAGTGCTTTACAAAATGAAGTCATGAACTATGCTTATTATTTTTTGCCACAGCAGACTTTCATGTATACATAACTTTGTAGTAGGAGAGCTTTGTGAAATATCAAAGAAAAAGCAGAAGAAAATAAGATTCTTGCTTGTTATTCTAGCTAACATTTTTAATAACAATGATGCTATGGGTACATTTTGTTCTTGTTGAAAATTGTTACAGAAATATGAGGAGATAATAAAAATGCTCAGTTTTTATATTCTGATATTTTGAGTGATAAATATTATTCCTCATTGCTCTGTTTAAGCTGTTTTAAATGCCTTCACTTCCATGTTAATGGTCAGATCTTTCTCTGACCTGCCATGTTTTTGAGAGGTGTACTCTTAACAGCTATTTCAGGCTGCATATCTCAGGGTTTTGGGAAGCAACTAGGATCTCTGCTTATCTGCTACCTCAACAACAGGGTCTGCATGTAACTCTTCTCTCTTCAGATTTACACTCTGTCTGTAGTGCATGGTTATGCCATGTCCCACCCTCTAATGTGCATCCTGCCCCATCTTTATTCTGACCAACAGTTCCCCAGGGTCTTCCCTCTTTCCCTGCCAATGGCTTTCTAAGGTCATGCTGTATATATCCCAGTAGTCTTCTCTATTTTTGCCATCTGATGTTGTGGTTGCATGAGTCTCCTAGCTCCCCTTCCCTGTACTGAGATCATTCATTCTGTGCAGCCACATTCCCTCTTCTCTCTGTTCCTGCTCTCTGCTTGCATCAAGGCTTCTCATTTTCTCTTGTGATTTCAAGATACTTAATATGCCCACTCTTATTATTTCTTTTCTTTCTATCATAAGTTGATCCTCTGATCCCTTGAAGCCCTTTTGGACAAAGTGTCCTACTTATGCCAAGTGCCGATTGTTTCTTTATCCACTCTGCAGGAAGTGCAGAAGTGGCTGAAGCTGTGTCTTCACTGATAAAAACTGTGTGGATTGTTGCTAAACTGCATATGGCTTGCTATGCCCCTGTCACAGATGCAATTTCAGCATAAACATCTGTCCTTGTGTGGTTTAGCCTTTAGGTATAGACATCTGTTTCCTTCTCTATGAAATAAAGACTTTTAAGAACAATAAGTGATCGCTGAAGAAGTGGATTAGCAGCAGTGTATAAGCACAGTATTTTAGCCAGAATCTCTGTCACTGGGGGTTTTAAGGACAAGGTAGACAAATGGACCAGTTGTGGCTGATGCTTGATTCTTCCTCCAGGACAGATTAGGCGACCAAAATCTCCTGCAGCCATACTTCTTCATTTTCCTTCTAGTAAAGGTGCTTAACTGTGAAATGATTTTTGGTCTTATGCATCATGTTTATTTACTGCTGCTTTTCTAAAAGTATTTTAAAAAGTATTTCTGCTTCAGAAGCACCTTTGCCACCATACTTATGTCCCTGTGGCCAGTTTAGTGCAGCCTCCAGCAATGTAGGTAAGTTGGAGAAAGAGGATTTGGTGGTGGTGGATTTTTTCCCCTCCTAGAATTAAATTTTTGCCTCTTTTCTGTCCCAAATTAGCCACTTTAAGGCTGTGTTCTTCTGGCAGAGTTGTATCTATTTTTATGTTAGGTTTTACTAGCATGACTATTTCTGTGTGACTTTGTCTCCTTTGCCCATACTATTTCTAGTAGTTGGTGTGCCAGCAAAGTTCTCTAGTGAAGGACCAGAACAGCAAGAACCTGGAGACTGTTTAGATTAAGGGTTTCTCAACTGCTTTAGGTTGCTCCTTGACAGTGAGGTTATAGTAGCTACTGTGGTTGAAAACTGATATTTCTATATACAGACCCTCACACTCAGGCTGTCTGAGGCATTAACCAGGTTTTGGAGGGCTAATTGCAGTCTTTGCTTGCAGACCTTCTCCACATCATAACCAGGTTTCTTCATCTTATGCTTTTGTCCACACTTGGTTCATATTTTCTTGTTTGTTTCCCATGTAGAGAGTTCTGGTTTTGTGCATGAATAACAAACACATAGAAACACAAGTAAGTAGAAGAAGAAAATGTATATGTAGCCCATCTTCTGAGAAGAAAAATGAGACTCCTTCCTAATCATCCCAAAATACTTCTAACCACTCCTTGACTCTGTTGATCCAAGAAGCCAGATAAGATGGACTAAAACCAGAATTCTGACAATTTGCCACCAGGCCACTAAGGCATCCCATTACTTTAAGGATGCCAAATACCTCTTTGTTATACACTTAGATGTTTTTGTTCTATCCTTAAGTGGTTTCAGGTTTTCGCGTAAGTTTTGGAATAAAGCTTGAGGCATTGTGACCTGGACTAAGTAGTAGCATGAGCTTGCAGCATCTGTGCTGGATTTGTGTTGGAAGATCCCCTCACTTTTTTTACTCGTATCTGATTAGAGACACTACAGTGTGTTTTTTCCAGCTACTCCATTTAACAAAACTCCTCTGCCACAGGGCAGTCACCTGTAGAATTGCAGGGGGAAGAGACTAGTGGGGGGGCAGCTCCTTTGCTCATCCTTACCATTTCGTCACTGTGTAGGCAAGGTGAGAGGTTTTTTAAAAAAAAAAAAAGTCAATATCTGAAGAGTTTTGGCAGGTATTAAATATGGTGCTTTCTTGGAGTTTTTCCCCCATTTTACCTTGAGTTTTCAGGATTTGACTCTATCTCACTGACATCACCAATGTTGGGACCAGACTGTGAAATAAACTAGTTTTGGTGGATTGATATCACTAAATAGATGAGCAGAAAAGAAAATCATAGCAAGGAAGTTACTTTCTGTTGTACTGACATGCAGCCTTTAATTTCTACCAGTTTTACTTAGGGAGTGAGTATATGCATTATGTACTTTGGAAAGAGGAGGTGCTTGAGTTCACAGTCAGCTGTACTGGCGCAACTTGGGACAATCCAGGCTCTGAAGCAGGTTCTAAGAGCAGAAAATGTTAAAGCTGCATCATGCTCAGAGATGTTTACTTGAGGTCTACATTATAGTATGTTAAATCAGGTACACTACACTGGTAGTCTTAAGCTATACTGGGAAGGAGCACTGTACCACTGGGAAGGAGCACTGTGCTAGTGCTGTAACCAAAAATTAAGTACTGCCCAAGGAAATTAAAGAGTATGCCTTGGATTATATCCTTGGTAGCATTATTTATGTGCAAACTTGATTTTGTTCCCAGTGCATTGTATTCTGTGCTCGATTTTTAATGTCAGGAAAGTAGTATTGTGTAATGTAAAGCCTTGAGGTCTCAGACTTTGAAATGACAATAAAGGTAATGTGTATCCCTTACTAATGTGTGCTGGTTTTGTACAAACATCAGCTTCCTGGTTTACTGCTCCACGGCTGAAGGCCTGTCCTTTCATACTGGAATAAATTTGTATTGAGGCAATAAATCCCAGAACGAGTCTTACCAAACTAGCTTTAAGACTTGTGGCATTGACGTCTTTTAACCAAGAGACTTTCTCTGTGTAATCATACCCGCAAAATCTTACTTCGCATGGGCTTCTGGTTTTGGCTGGTTTGTGCTCTCTTGTAAGCTGGCTTGGATCTCCTTATGCAGAGCAACTTCATGCCTCTTGCCACCTCTCTGACCTCCTGGGTCAGCTTGTGAGCTTGGTCTACAGTCCATTAACAGGACACATCTGCTGCATGTAATGGGAGAGAGGCTACACTACTGTGTTACAGTTGGGAGATGTTTCCAAGGCTTCTCTAAAGACGTGTTTTGCCATAAGGCTTTTTTCCTGTCTCCAGTTGAATGTTATTGCCATCTTCTGTCTTTTAATTTGACATGTGTGGTCCTAAACTGGGAGATGAGAAACCTGAGAGGACTGTTAGAGCAAAAGGTCTGGATCCAAGAACAGGATGTGGGAATACCAGCTCTCACAAGCTGAGGCAACATTCATCTGAGGATTTAATCAGATTCCTGACTTTCTAATGTTCATTTAGACAGGGGACTGATGTGGGTAATGGTAAATCTGAAAAGAATAGTTTTAAATACAGTGATCTGTCATAGTCCTCTATACCTTTAATATTCCTGAGGTAGCTTAGGGGGTTTGGTTTGTTTCTGTGTGTATATTGTCTTTATTTCTAACAGTGATTTGTCTGGTGGGTAAGAAGCATGGGTTGTAGTTTTTTGATGCCTGCAATTTTATGTTTAATAGGCATTGTGAAGCCAAGAGGATTCTGGATTTTTATCACTGAAATGTTGTACATTCACTCCCCATCAAAAGTAGCATAAGCTCAAGTCGAAAATGCACAAATAGATTTTGTAACTCGAGTAAGATATACACCTTCCTGGAATTTCTTTGCATTAGTGCTAATGTAATAAGAGTCTCTAAACTTTGGATTAAGGGGAAAACAGGAACTGCTTCTTCAGATGCGTGGTTTCTGACAGTAGCCAAGATGTGTGTTAACCACTGGAGAATCTTTCTCTGACTAGAAAGCTGTATAGTAGTTTGCATATATTGTTCCTGTGTGATTGAATAAATGCCCATTATGTAGTTACTACTATTCAGTCTGATTATATTTACCTGTAGCCATGATTAAGTGCACCAATGTCCCATGCAAGTTGTAGGTCTTCTTTTTGGCACGGTTCCTGAAGCTTTGAGGTGCAACCATTTTTTATTTATTTGTTTTTTCCTGAAGTTCTGTCACTGGACAGAAGCTCTTCTATGGAGTGAAGCTGTCATTTGCAAACTGTGAACAAGGAGGAATTTAAAGAATTTTCTACATGTTCTGGGATAACTGTAGATGCTGGCATGGTTGCTTTTTACTTTTTTTTTTTCCTCTTGTGCTCTGTGCTTTTTTTCCCTCAAACTTGCTTTTTACTGCAGATGCGAGCATGCCATCAAACTGTAATAGTTGGCAAATATTCTGTTTTTCACTTGTGAAAGAGTTTTCTGTATCAGGAGGCCACATGAAACCCAGGAGGAAGGGTAACGAGGGTATTTGTTTGTTTGTTTGTTTTTATCTCTCTGAACCGATCAGAGTGGATTCACCGAGTGTCATTGGGATGCGTGCTCTTTCATTTAAAAATAACACAGCAAACATCATCTACCCTAAGCAAACATTCCTTGGTATGAAATGTGTCAGTCTTCTCCATCCCTGTCCATAGGAAGAAACAAACCTACCTGTTTATGTAAACAAAGAGAAGTACTTTTTTTTTCTGCTGCCATGGTATATGATGTCTTTTGGACAAGTTGCATAAATTCCTTGTCTCTAAAGGTCAAGTGTTGCCATCAGTAGTGGTTTCCACAAGTATTTCCTCTTACTGTCCTCAAATCATAGAACAGCCCAGGTTAGAAGGGACCTTGCAGGTCATCTGGTCCATCTGGTTTCTTGGAATATTAAAACTTTCCTTTAATGTCAATTTTGTTGTGATGCTATGTGCATTTTCAGTAGCTAAGGTCATGCATGTGTTGAAATGACCTGTTGTCATGATGCTGGTTTCTTTTGCTCACTTATTGGTCTCTATTGATGTTGTTCTTTTTAATCTTAGAATGACTTTGACAAGAACTGTCTATGTGCATGTGTAGCACCGTGAAAGTTAAAATACTCATTAACATCAGGGAATTCTGAATGTGATTGTAATAGAAAGAATAATGTCAGATTTTAAAAACTGGTTAAAGAATAGAAAGAACTTTATTTTCTCCTCATAGTAAAGAGTGGCAAGTTTCTTATACCTTCTGTATAAAGCTGTATATGTCTGTTAAAGAGAAACCTGCTCTTCACAGTGTTTATATGCCTCTAAAGTAAGTATTGGGAGGTTCGCACAAAAAGATTAAAAACAGAATAATTGAAGTTGGTCTTATTTCATTGTGTTGAACAGTGCACTTTTATTTAGATGCAAAGCTTTCTAAGTTAAATATTTTAGTCTAATTAAAGAGCACATAGCGTATTTTGTATTAAACTCCTCAAATCATTAATTACCACAATTTTTTATTTTAGTGACTAAATCTTTGGTTTCCTTCCAGAGACTTTTTTGGAGCCTTTCAGGCTCTTTTTTCTCTTAGCCTTGGAGCCTCTAAGGACGAGAAATTGTTACATTACTGAAACACCTTAAATTGTCTCAGCTTTCATTATGTACTGATGAGAAACTCCCAGTCAACACAATTACGGGGAATACTTGCAGCTGCTTGCTCCGAAGCTGAGGTCTTCTGATTGAACTGTTTGTTGGTCTCTGCCTTAGCTGGATCAGTGTAGTGAACAATAGAAGTCATATATTCACATAAGCATGTCAGTGCCTTGTATGTAGCTATTCTAGCTGACAGTTATAATGGAATATTTTGCAGACTAGGTATGTCTGTTTGGTGTTGAAAGGAAACCTTATAATGTAAATACATCATGAGAGAGACACTGATTTCAGTCTGAAAACACAGAATTATGTGGGTTGGGAAATGATGCTTATGTTTTTCAAAGCTAATAATTTTGAGTTGTTAGATTATTTTTTTAAGAACTGTGTATTTCTCTGTGATTAATTTCTGTTAACTTATTTTTTTTAATTTCCTTTATTTTAATGTGTGCCTGTTTGCCCATAAAGGGATATTACTCTATGAGCCCTTGTGATGACGGATATGTAAGTGTTTATATCTTTATATCCTTTCACATGCCTGCTCAGTCTGTCACAGTCTATATTTCTCTTCATTTTACAATGTGTAACAATTTTCTGTGCATTTTAACTTGTCATGCTATTAGTTTGTATGGATTATGAAGAGCCAGAAAATGTGGAAGGCTTGGAATTTCTGCATGAGCGGAATAGAAGTTCTGAGTAACCTTACAGCTTCCTAATACGCATAACACAACATGTCAGCAAAAGAGTAACTTTGTCTACAACTTCTGCATGAAACACAACTGCTTATAGCATGCAGAAAGCAATTGTTTCTTCCATGTGAACATCAGGGTCTCTTAAATATGCCCAACACTAGCTGATCCTACAACACCTTTGACAAAGCAAATAAGTGGTGAGGCACTGGAATGGGTTGCCCAGAGAAGTTGTGAATGCTCCATCCCTGGCAGTGTTCAAGGCCAGGTTGGACAGAGCCTTGGGTGGCATGGTTTAGTGCAAGGTGTCCCTGCTCATGGCAGGGGGGTTTGGTTGCTCATGGCAACCCTAACTATTCTATGATTCTGTGATTATCGCTTAACATAATAGAGGAAATTGAGTTGTGCTTTTCAGAGATGTCATGTTTTGCGTG
This sequence comes from Bolborhynchus lineola, assembly GCA_025448015.1. Taxonomy (NCBI): domain Eukaryota; kingdom Metazoa; phylum Chordata; class Aves; order Psittaciformes; family Psittacidae; genus Bolborhynchus; species Bolborhynchus lineola. Next base: position 26,990 of record JAOEHX010010410.1, on the reverse strand, counting down.
TTTGCATTTTAAATTTCTAAAGTGAAACTTCTGTAGTAAAGATTATGAAATCTTTTCATAGAGTTAAAATCTATCTTCTTCCATTGAAAACTGGACAGGCAAAATGGGATTCTGTGTACGGCCTGTGACTTCTGTAACCCAGATGGGAGTTTGTAGTCTGGCAATATTACAAATACACCATAAGTATCTAATTTTGTCCATAGTCAGTGCATTCTTTGCAAAGAGAGGAAATGAGTCTACTTCTAAGTAATTCAGTATGTAATTGATTCATAAAGGTGATTGACACCAATTCTGAAAAATGTCAGTGAGTATTCTACTCAAAATAATCTATATTTATATTTTTTATCTCTTTCTTTGGTTAAAACAAGATTTAATCTTTCAAGAACAGCTACTCTTTTTCGAATTTGTCACCTTGAATTAAGTGATCCCTGTGGGCACACAACTTCCTGCTTAAATCATTTGTTTCGAGAAATGTTTCTAGAATTATTTAATGCAATGGGCTATTCCTTTTTATCTTTAGGGAGCATTGGCCCCATTCACCTGTGTTAAAAATATCACCTGTATCAGTCAATCCATTCCATTTGATGATGTGGATGGTCATAACAGACACCTTTTGCTTGACATGTAGCATTTTGTTCCCTCTCATAATGGTCTGTTTTGCGATACAGAAAAGTTTATTACAGTTGAAAATTATTTATTAAATTGCCTTTGCTGAAGAAAAGTTTTTGCTTATACAGGTAGCCTTAGTTAAATGTAACTTTATATGATGTAAAATGTAGTAACTTACAGCACAGAGTTTATAGAGTTTCTGTAGAGCTGACTAATTCCAAGGTATTTCTTGAATACAGAGATAGCCTTCAGCCACCCTTCACTGTTTATATATGGTACTTTATACTTTTTTCTGACATTTTTTCTTGTCATTACATGATCACATAGTATTATTGTGACTCTTTCTGTGTACAGAAATCTGTACAGAAATCTGTTTTATACGGCAAGTGGGAAGTTTTCATAACAGCATATCTCTAGCGTAAGTAAAAAAAAAATCAAAAACATTTGCAGATCTTATGAACTTATTTTGCGTAGACCTGCCAGCTCACACAAGCTCAATCTAATCCATCATAGGCCACATGTAGCAGCCTTGTTGTCATTAGGTATAACAAATGAACTCAGCAGAAATTTGAGTTCTAATGATACGTACAAATTTACTCAAACTCTGATTTTACTCTTCACATATTCATCGTGTATCTTTGTGACTTCTGAATCTGCATTGTATTTACGCTGGATTTTTATAGCACATTTTCAGACTGGTAACTGAGGACAGAATCTGGCTTTCAACTTTTTTCAGTGTATGATGAATATATACATTAAATAGCAAAGTGGAATTGGTTTGCATACAGGGCTACAGTATTTGATAAAATCAGTTGTGGTTTTGGCTTGCACATGAAATGCATCTGTTTTCTTTTATAAATATTGATTTTATTTTTATTCCCTTTGAACTTCTTTATTTTATTCCATGCTGTTCGTATTCATGTCTCACTTCATTCAAAAATGAAGGGCTGCCATCTGTGGCTAATCTGCATCATGACAAAATTACTGGACTTAATATGGCACCTGGTTTGGCTTTGGCAAGAACCAATTCAAACATACTCATACCCCCTGATCCTACCAGAATGAGCTATGCTTCGGCTGTTGCTTTCTTGTGTTTGTCTTCCTTTCCTTAATATACCTAATTTCTGCATGTGTTTCAGTTATGACAGATGATTCTATCTGAACATGGGCTTTGCATGAAAAGTATTTTGTTCAAGATTTAGTCTGTGAATGCTGGGAGTCATCTATTGCAGATGAGTCATGTACACCCCATGTTTTTCACTCTTTCATTCTCTGGCAATTTAAGGAATCCTGTTGCTCAAAGCGTTGAATTAATATTTAATGTATTCCAGGAAAGGTAAGATCGGGGGAAAGGCTTGGGACAAAACGCTGAGGAAATAAATTCTTTTTAGTCTAAGAAATCTGGTAGTACAAAGGAACTATATAGACTTGGCTGATTGAGGCATCGTCTGGTAGTTGATGTGATAGATGTGCAATAAGGAAGTTGCCTATCGGCAGTGCCTTTGACTGCCTTCAGTCTGTGGGCTTGGATTCATCACCTGGAGATGAAGATCATAATGTTTCTACTAACCTTATAAGAATATGAAGAATTTACTTTCTATAGAGAGCTTTGAGGGCTATGAATGCACAGTGCTGATGGGTTTACTTTCTCTTACCCAGTTGTTTGAAAGAAGCTGTTTAAGTCCCAAATTTCCAGCATTCAAATACTTTCTGAAAAGCACAGTACACATGGAGTTTTTTGCATTATTGCCACAGGAACAAGAAATTACCAGAGATCAGCGCATAGATTTGAGAATGAACACCAGGAAAGAGAACAGATCTATGATGGTCAAAAAGGCCAGAAGGCCCAAATGAGCTCTGTTCTGCCCACTTCCAGACTTCAATATTAACCTTTTCTTCAGTTAAATGTATCCCTTCATTCCTGAAAATAATTTCAAAGGCTTTATCTTTTTACATGTGTCTGCAACATAGATGTCCATTTATAGAAGCATATGGCCGAAGTTTTGCGAAAAACTTGAAGAGTTTTGTTTGTAAGTTGGTGATAGGGCATGTTTTTGTTCCTGAGAATCTCTCGCTTTTGCCTTCTGTGGTAGAAACGTGTTGAGAGGCGTGAATATTGATTCAGCTGGCAGTCCCACCAGAAGTAATGTGTGTGGAAGCTTGGCTTTGGATCTTCTGTATACAAAGATAATGGTGAAGACAATGGTGGTTTTCCACTGGCTTGATTATGTATCTTAAATGAAGTGTGCTGATGTAAGTAAGCCCAAGAGCTGATTTGTGGGACCCAGCTATATTTGAGGCGTGGTTTTCCTTTTGTTAAAGCTAATGCGCAAGTCAAGAACTAGAGCTTAACACAGCTTTTGGGAGTTAGGTTCCGTAAAGATATTTAACTCTGTAAATATCTGAGATGGGGACATCTCAGTTCCATAGCAAAGAGGAGAAATGGAAACAAACAGATATGACCTAGTGAGATGTCAGAGGAGGTGATGAGGCTGCTATATTTGTTTTGGTGGGCTGCCTACTAGAATCCATAATGCGCATTTACTCTTCCATGCTTGTGTGGGGCTAGTCCTTTGTGAGGTGAAGAGCACCCTGCTTAAGGAATAAGAGTATCAAACCAAGATAAAATGAAATGTTTGGTTGGGTCTGTATTATGTTCTAAGAAATGTTAGTGTGAAGAAAGCAATGAAATTTTCAGCAGAATGTGGGTTGAATTACCCAGGCTTAATTTCCACCCACTTCCGTAACACAGTGCTTGCTATTGCTGAGACTGCTGCTTCCAGCTGTCAAATCCGCCAGCATTAAAAATGATGCATGGGGTTCAGTACTAACTGCTGTGGCCTTCTGGGGGTATTGGCTCGAGCTCTGAGCTGGAACAGGCACCCCTTGATGCTGCGCAGGAGGTGGTAAAAGCAGCAAAGGAATGGGTGCAGAGGTGGTGCCAGCCAGACTGGCAGTAGTCTAGGCGCAAGAGCTGAAGAGGCCATGGTATGAGGAGGAGAAAGGCTGGCATGGTAGCAGGACTCTGAGAGTCTAGAGTACCACATGTCTTCCCTCTTTGAAAACAAGAATAAAAAGATGAAAAGTTGAGAGTTTATGGTGAGAGGTAGCCTGGGTGTTGAACTGAGTGATCAGCACTTGGTGGTACTGCGCTTTGATCACTTGTTTGAAAATTAAACTGACAGAAAGTCTTTTCAGACCCATTTAGCAATAGATGGAGGGTGTGTACTGGTGTCCCTCAGCATGCTGCATGGCTATGTGCTTCACTGAATGCCCCAGCTGTCTGACCTGAGGTAGTGCAGGCCCTGAAATCCTAGCCCTACAAGACACAGGATTGCTGCCGGGTTGTGTAACTGCCAAAAAAATGCTCAGAAATACAATTCTCTAGCAATATTTTACTGCAATTCTTATTCTCATAAAATTCTTAAAACAGAGGCCTAAATAAATTCCAAAGCAGGAAAATATTTGAACCAGAGTTGTTACTATACTGTATCAGCTACTGTTAACTTATTTTGCTGAATCATACTGCCATGATCAAATGTTAGATATGTTGTTTTTCTGTGTGCGCTGGTTGTGCCATAAGCATTTGATTAATTGCAAAATAATAACTTTTAGCTTTTGCATACTGTCATTCATTGGTAGACTTCAAACCCCAGCTTATTCAAAAGATTTATGCCTCTGTTTGCTTTCCAGATGAGAAAAGTTGAGTCCCAGAGATGAGAAATGACACATTTCAATTCTGTCTGCAGTTGGTAGCTGGATCAGGCCTAGAAGCAGATCTCCTGAGTCCCAAGCTGATGTCTTACTCAGTATACCGTATTAGACGGATACAGATTAGCTACTAATGACTAATTGCAATCATAAAAATGAAGAAATGAAATCCCTGCCTGTAATGTGGTTGCATTCTTTCTGCTTATCAGTGGTGCTGCCCATAGTCAGTCAGATTCAGAAATGAAAGTGCAGTAAAAGATAAACTAACCCTAAAAAATTACCCCATTTCTGTTTTGCCTCATTGAACCTGACGTAATACAAAGTGTTTCCTTGTTGTTTTCCCAGAAACACCAAAAGCCTGAGAGTGCTTCCTTCTCCCTGTGCAGGTTCTAGACTGATAAACTTGGGTCCAATCAGGAAAATAAATGCTGGACAAAAAGGGTCTTTCTCTTGGTGGTCCTGACCTCAGAGCTCTGGTGTAGTGTCTGCCTCACTGTGGTGCCTATTTGGTGCAGGTAGACCAGAGGGCCAAACCGTACTAAATGGTTTGCTGTGCTCCATCTGCCAACTTACAAAGTAATTTAGAAATTAATAGGACTTTGTCCTGCTTTATCTGATTTTTTTTTTTTAATCTGAATTAAAAAAAAATGTTTTTCTAATTGAAGTTTCTGTAGTTTGAAATTTGTATGATCTTGCAAAATCTTACGCTTGCCAAAAAGTTTTGTCTGTGTGGAAGGGTGATGCATTTATCTCTACTAATTATTTATCTTTTAGTTAATTGTGGTTGGAGCATGTTTTTCTTTTTAAGGCAGCAAAGAAGTGGTGGCTAAAAAGGACTTTGTGGAGAAGCAGAGAGCTTTTATATACCTCTGTTTACTCTTAGTGATCTGCCTGTTTGTTTTCTTACTACTGTTCTTTGTCTCACCTCATCTACAAGGGCTCTCTCTTTTGTGTTAATGGGCTGTAGTCACTTTCTTCCCATTTCCTTTAATGAAGAAGGGTGCTGAGGAAGGCAACAAAAATGATATGTGATCTCATTGAGCACTCCAGTACAAGATGAAAGGTTTTGACTGGGAAAGCAGTTTGCTTAAACAGAAGTTAACATTTTATATTCATCAAAAAGGCTAAGGAAAATTAATACAAATAAATAAGGGGAAAACAGTTTAGGTACGATACTTTGAAAGACATTTCTGTTGTGGAAAATAAACTATTGAACTAATAGAACTAATTGAACTGCTGTCAAGACAGGTTAATTTTGATGTGTATGTCCTGTTAATTGTCTATTGTGTACAAGTAATTCATTGACTTAAATGTAATATGTTTTCCAATGTGCATATAAGCTTATTTCACATCTAAGAGAGCAGTTCCTTGTAGTTCCTCAAGGATACCTATGAGGTAGTGTGTTCAAGAATATGTCAGCTGGTGTAATTCAATATTCTCTATGGTATTTCATGCTTTTTGTCTACTAAATCCCTCAGTTTTAAATCTGACAATAGGCATTGAGTATATAGCCCCCACTGAAAGAGGCTAGGTTAGAAGAGAAGATGAGTTTTAAAGGCATAAGTGGTAATGAGAGATTTTTTAGAAAGTGAATAGGAACATCAACACAAAGAGGTGACACTGAATATTTTGCAAATATGATGTGTAGTTGACATCAGAATGTATGATATGAGGCATTCTTGTGCCAGTATTGCTGCTTCTTGGCTCACCTACAATTAGCTCTAGAAAAAGAATGTTACTGAGTCACACAGCTTTTATATGGAAGTTTTATACGGTGTGATATTCTTAAATTTTGGTTTGTTCAGCAGTGGTACCTGCTTATACTCTGTGTCACACTGCATCAGAAAGGAAATATCCAGGCTTACATTGACCTTATCCTAGGTGGAACCACTGAGAAATAGTATGCTATTCCATATTGCTTTTATCCATACTAGAATATATAATATTTTCTCTACATATAAATAGTTATATATGGGGTATATATTAGTAGTAGCAGGTACTCTGATAACATTAGTGTTGAAACAAAGAATTATAGCAAATTTGGATGCAGTGATACATGCTAGGTCTCCAGTGAAATTACTGAAACTGTAAGGTATGAACATTTTTGAAGTCAATAGATGTGTTTAACAAGTTCTTCACTTTCGTCAGTTTACTCAGTGGGCTTCAGATGGTGGTTTCTACTCATTTTTTTCCTTTTCCTTTTTTTTTTTTTAAATCCTTCAAGCATAGGTAATTTTTATAGTATGACAATGAAGATCGTAACAAAAGAGGTATTTACCTGTGAAATGCTGTAAGAGAAAGAAAGATGAACACTGAAGTCCTCTCTTTCTTTAGCTGTATTTCTATTTTGTAACATAAGTTTTATTGGAAAAGAACTGCTGAACCTCAGTGAAAGAATTCTCTGCATGAAATTCATTAGTAACACCGCTGTGCGAAATTTGGACTAATCTGTTACGATTTCCTTTTTTTTTCTTTTTCTGATCCAGGCTTCCACTATATTAAGAGCATCTATAGCCCCTGTGTAAGTACTTTTTGCTGAGCTTCATTTATATCTGTAGAGAAGAGGAGGAGTTGTTTGTAAACTGAAGTGCACTGCCAGTTGTCTGCAAATGGGAGGGAGCGCCTCATCTGCTGTGTGCTTCCTGTGATCTCAGTGAACAGTAAATGCAAATATGTGCTCTGTATTCTTCTGTAGAACAGGTTCAGTAACATCCTAATTTCAGCAGGATGTTGCTAATCCAGCAAATCTGCCACTCCACACCTGTGTGTTGGTTGCTGTGTTTTCTTTACCATTTCTGCACATTACAGTCCTGTTGCTGTAATTGGTTTGCTTCTCACAAATCCAGGAAAAGGAGGAATTGGTAATGTGGATTTTCGAGTACTTCAAGTTTAATTTTTTTGTAACTTAATACATTTTGACTTATAAGATCAAATAGAGATGGTGTATCTGAGATCAAGGTTTTATTAATTTTTATACGCTGTTTTGATCCTTTTATTATTTACAAGATAATTAAAGGGACATGTATATTACACATATAGCACAAAATTTGTTTTTAGAAAGTGGTAGGACAGGAAGCTAGGAGTAAAAATTTTTTTAGTGGTATATAAATACTAAAAGCATTGACTGGAAGCAGTTTTGTTTAGGGAAACTTCTATTACAGTGTAAAACTCAAAAGAGCAAGATAGTACTGGTGAATGGAAATTGGTTCTGTGTTAAATCTTACGTTAAACCAGAATAGTTCAACTTATAAAAATCTATTCAGCCTCCCTCCTTTGCCTTGGAGAAGACATTTCTGTGTGCTTGAGGGCTTAGGGGTGAAGTTGTAGCTACAGCTTGTTACGGTGTCTGTTTATAACTATGCTAACAGGGTAAGCAGCTGCCCTTATGCCCTTGTGCTCTGCCGAGAGAAGAAAAAAGATGTTATTACACTGTTTTGTGCTGTGAAAAAGCTCAGATTATCAATTGTCAGTGCTTAGTGTCTGCAAGTTATGACAGTAAATATACTGCATGCATGGTGAAGAAATAAGTCCAAGTTTAAAAAAGTCTGTTGTTCCAAAGTGGTAATGGTAATAAAAGTAACAAAGGTGTAAAAATGTGGGAGCTTTTTTCCTGAAACAGGCTTCCTGTTTTGGCTCTTCTCACCTCAGTAACATCAGCTGTACTGAATAAGGAGAGAGAGTTTTGATGAATGTCTTTCTCTTTTGCATTGTAGGAAGATGCAGGATGTGCCTTTGTTGCCCTCTTTGGATTATGAGAAGGTGAAGAAAGATTTGATTGCAGGGAATGATCGTCTCAAGGCCTTCTTACTGCAGGCTCTGCGCTGGGTAAGGGAGAAGGCTTCTGTAGAAAAAAATAGGTCCTTTCTGTAGGAATCCAGAACTGAAATCTGTTTTGCAAGCAAGGTGATTGTCATTGTAGGCAGCTTGTCTCTTTGCCAGTGAAGCTTGCTAAGGTTCTTGAGACGATGAAGAAAACCCAGGTAGCAGGTATCTGTTTGTAGCTGCATCATCCTCATCCAAGGAAAGCCAGATAGGTATTTCTGGGATCTTCAGTGAAAGTAATATTCTTACGTGTTTTCAAATAAATTTTTGTTGTTTTAGCCAGCTCATTTTTAACATATAGTGCCCTGGTTTAGATTTATATAAATATTGCTATATCCAAGAAATACTTGACTGTAATCATCAGTTTTCCTTTATAATCAAGGTATTCTACAAGAGTCTGCCTTTTGGTTGTCTTGGATCATGTAATGATGTTTCAGAAAAAATAAAGATGACAACAGGAAGTTACGTTTTCCTGCTGAAAAGGAAGCTCATGGGTTCAAAATGACAGACATGAAAGACTGCAATAGTGGAATTGGGATCAAGCTTCAGTGTTCATTTTCACTAAAAAAACATCCGTTGGGTCTAGAGCAGTGATTCTTCTTCCCTAGTACTCTGTCTCATGTGTTTTAGGGAAGCACCACATCTGTAGCTGTTAGAGGGGCTTTTTAACTTTATGGGAAGTAATGCTGTATCCTTCCTGTCACGATGGTGACAGCTACCCCATAACAGTTTTTTAATGGATCGCTGTGGTGAGGTCAGGTCAGTTCATCTTTTTCTCTTAGATCATTGAGGTTGAATTCCTTCTCCCCATGAGAAGAGGTTTCTCAGGTGTGGGGTATCATCACATTTAAAATCTTCAGTGGTCATCATTCATGTTACCATTTATTTGACTGGCTTATTTATGTTGTTATTTATTTTAGCGCTTGACCAAATCACATCCTGGAGAACAGAGGGACACTGTCTTGCAAGCCTACATCAGTAATGACCTCCTAGATTGCCACAGCAACTGTCAGGTCAGCTGGAAAGGGTTTTCTTCCAACTCCTGTGTGATACTGCTCATTTGTTTCTATAAACAGAACAGAAAATTTCATCACCCTCTGGAAGGGGGAAGGGTATTTTAAAAAGTGCCAAAATCATGTGATACATTTAACTTCAGCATCTCAGTCTTTAAATGTTGATGGACAAAGCTGTGCCTTACAAGAGCTCTCAATGTAGATACAATCTTTGTAGCCAAGTGAAGTTTGTTACCTCTCCTGCTGCTTGAAGTCTATGGGTTGAGCAGATGCCTACCCCGGTCCTTATTTAGGAGTTAGCTCTTGCTTATAAGATGCTATGTCTCTTTTTGAGTGATTATGTATTGTTAGATAATATGCTCAATCCATTTCACTGATCTAGGGTGAGAACTAAGTTAGGACTTCAATCTCAATACCTCCATAGAATATCTGATTATGCATTTGTAATAACATGTTCAGCAGTATTTCCATAAATTCAGAACGGATTGTTGCCTTTCTTTAGAAAGAGGAATTGCTGGTCTGTTGATTCTGAAAGGTTGTTTCAATCACTGATAAACCAATGGTATTGCTAACAAAAGTGTGGTTTTTTTCTCTTGTAATAGTGAATTTTGTGCATGGTTGAATTATTCAGTTGTTGGAAGCAGTGGGCCTGCTTGTTATGTTGTAGCCTCCATTGTTATTGCAACAGTAAATTTTACTAGTACTTAAAGGATGATTTAATGAATGATCTGGTTTTCTCCCTGTGAATTTCTATAAGAGGGGAGTTATGTGTAAGTAACGCCTGAAGTAAAACAGTTTATAAATAGCTTGCAATGTGGTGTTCTTGGTAAGTTACTGAGCTGCTTTCCCACACTCTTAGTAGTCAAACAAAAGCATTCAGGTAACATTACTGAATTTATGTTCATCAGTAAAATTAGGAGTTTGTTGACTTTTCTTGTCACTGACTAAATACTAGTTTTAGATATCAGCTTTAACTGATAACAGTGTTGGTTCATTTTAATTCCCTCCCTACACTTAAACGATGTTTTAACAGACTGAGCTGAGGAGCTATAATTTTCTTATTTCTTCATTTTGCATCTTTCCCTCAGCCCCTATCAATACAAAAGGAAACTTGGAAATTTTAAATCATATTGAGAGCATTTAAGTTATCAATATGTATACAAAGATTGTTGTGAAAATTTAACAGAGCTTCTAAAACATAGAAGACTTGCTTTGTTTTTTTTCCTCCTTTGGTGATTTTTTCTTACTAATGCTTGTTTCATTTTTCAGAGAAGCGTCCTCAAATTATTACATTCTACAAGTGTGGTAGTCAGACAGTATATGGCAAGGCTCATCAATGCTTTTGCTTCACTGTCCGAAGGTAAAGATTTGCTTAAAAAAAATCATATAATGCTGACTTATAGGTACTTCACAAGTGTGTGGAAAATGTGGAAATTTAGAGCCTTATTTACACCACTTTTCTAGAGATTCACTGTCTTTTGTTACATGCAGTTTTTCAGTATCTGGAAAGTTTTTATTTTGACAATGTATGTTCAGCATTTCTGACTTCTTTTGATGATTTGTCCTCTATGTGGGAACTTACCCAGGGGCTGCTTTTGATGCAGTCCTCAGTCTCTTCATGAGAGTCAAATTAAAAATAAATAATTCCCCATTAATTAAAGGTCCTGTAGGCAGAGCTGCCACCAGGCTGTGTACCGGTAGTTAGTGCAGCTGCTCTTTCATCTTCCTGGTCGTCACCTGAATAAATTTTGTGTATCACTGCTAACTGCTTGCTTGTATACGTACGCAGCTTCGTACCTGCCTGACCCAAATTAGCCCTAGATTGGTGCTCCTTAAGGAGCTAACTACTGCTAGGAACTGAAATGCCATTTAAGTCAATACCAGGAGGGCACCTAAGTTTCCCCAAGCATTTTGGACATATCTGTTCTTTTCCAAGAGTGTACAAAACTGATATAACAGAAAGCATGGACTGAAAGAACAGTGGATTTAGTATGGGCTTCTGGTGCCCCAAATACCTAGATCAAATGCAACTGCTCTGCTAAACAACTCATTTGTGAAGGTTTGTTTGGGTCTTGGCACAAGATTGTGGTTTGTCAAGAAGAAACCGAGGTCAATATGCTTACCTTTCCAAGGAGAAGGAACTTTTCTGTCATAAGCTGATATCTCTGCATCTGTTCTTTCATTGCTTTTTGCACCAGGTCGTGTCTATCTTTCTCAGAACCCAATGTTGCTGCAAATGCTGGAGGAGAGACTGAAAGCTGAAGACAAGGATTCCCTTACATGGGAGAATGTGCTTGGGGCTCTGCAGAAATTCAGCCTCAGGTGATGAAAGTGCAGCACACAGTGGTGACAGCTGGAGAGGAAATACAGACTAGCTAGGCTCTGTTCAGGGAGGAAAGCACTTGATTTTCCTGTAACAATCATCAGAACTTCTGGTGACTGTTGAAAGCAGAGTCACTTATTACAGAGAACATCATTTTTGCTGACCGAATTAACCCGACTTCCTGTCAAGACTCAAGTAAATGTATATCTCCTGCCATAGCCTTGTGTGCTTTACATCCATTCCTTAACTGAACAGAGTGAGAATCTTAATGTAGAATGTTCTGAAGATTCTACATAGGAAAAAAGAGTTGCATTACATTCCAAAGCATAAGGTTTTCATTATTCTTTCTGCAAGCATTTTTCAGGGATTTCATCCTCATCCTGTTGATCCTCTTTCCTGGAGTTGTCTATGCATGGGCTGTGTTTTTTCTTATTTTTGCATTAGAAGCCTGACTTAAATGCCCATCATAAAATAAATGTCACGCATTTAGCAGTCAAGGGCATGATGTTGCTCTCATTTATCAAATAAATGCGATCTAGGAACTGTGCTTTCACAATGCTTAGGAGGAATATTCAGCCCTGAACAGTTAACTAAATGTAAGGAGGTAGATGGATGTGTTTAGTTCTTGTTATTTTTATTCATGTTTTGTCTAAATTAAGACTGTGTTGGGTTTAGGAGGGGTTGTGTTTTTTGTTTGTTTATTTGTGCTGGTTGAAAAATGAGGGCTGCTTTTGGATTTGCCTCACATTGAGCTTGTGTAGAGGAAGCACACTTACATGTGCTGTGGGTAATATTCTGCACTGCTTCCTGACATGATACCTTACACATCTTTGTAATAAAAGAGAATAAATCTTCATATCCAACTGCTTGAAATCCTAAACCAATCTTAGAGAAAATTGTTTTTTTCCATTAAAGCATTTATCAATAGTACAAGTTAGTTGAATTTTGGGGCCTAGGCACTAAGCTACTGAAAATCTAAAGATTTTTACTTTTTAAAAAATAGCAGTTAATCTTTTAATCTTGCAGAACATTTATTCCAGATACTTGGCCCTTATAATCCTCTGGACTTGCTCCAACAGCTCGATGTCCCTCTTATGCTGGGGAAACCTACCTCCTTTGACCTGCTGGTCATGCTCCTTTTGATACAGTCAGGAGTTAAAAGAATTTGTGATTTAAGAATCTTCAAATAGCAAATAGATTTAAGCCAAAAAATCTCATTTTTCAAATCAACAATATAAAAGTGCTATAGTGCTATGGTTACCCATAGCAGAAACAGTAATTAATTTGTTTTATGAGTCTGTTGTGTACAACTGACTTTTTTTTTCTTACCAATTTTAAGACAATTGAAAATGCAATTTTAGGAGTTAGAAGCCTTACAAAACAATGTAAAAACTGACCTTAGCAGTTAGCATGTTTAAAAAAGTGAAACACAAAAAACTGCCCACACAATAATGTTTTAGTCCTCTATACCTATGGGATTCTGTGTGTTCAATTTGTTTAGGCTTTGTTAATTCCGTAGTTTAATGATTCTAGCAAAATGGGTAGTTGTGGGTTGTTTTGGTTTTGTTTTGTTGGCAGGCTAGTGTATAGCAGGTAGATGAAGTAGAGCTTTAATATGCTTATATTAGCTATAAATGTATTTGAATGCTATTTCTGTTGTAGTCTGATTTTTGTGAGTTTTGTTTGTTTTGGTTTTTTTAATCCTAGGCGTGCACTGCAGTCAGCAATGATCAAAGATGGGCTCATTTTCTGGCTGGTTGATGTTCTCACGGATACAGATTGCCTGTCTGATTATACCCTGGCATATTCTGTTGCCTTGCTCATGAATCTTTGTCTGCGGAGTGCAGGTGTCTTAGTTTTTGAATTTCAAGCTAATTCCAAGAAATGGAAAGAGAGGGTTTTGAATCTGTGTTTGTGATATACCTGAATTCCTTCAAGTGACTATAGTTAGTTGCAAGGATTCACATGACCAGATAAATTTGAGTGTTACAACCAGTGCTTTGGAGCAGATCTTTTTCCCAAGAATCCCAAACTGTGGAGAACAGCTTCACCAAAATCTAAAAAATTCAGGAATTGGTTAATCACCAGAAACCTCTAAAATTCGATTCTTGTTTTTTATCCATATGTGTGGGCCATTTCTATATTCCAGGCACACTTTTCAAAGAACACTTTATACTTCTGTAAAATATTTGTGTGTCAGAATGAAAGTTAGAACTGAATTGATGAGCAACAGCAAGAAGCTTAAGCTTCACCTTGTTGAGTGAAATACTTGCATGCTTCACTTCTACAACACAAAGATTCCCCGTACAAAAGTAAGGTCCTGCTTATGTCCAAGAGACTTAAAAGGAGCTTAAAGTAAGTTTTCTTTTTTAAAGGAAAATAATTTAAGGGTGAAGGATTGACTGCTTGTCATAAGCAAAAGTAATGCCTCTGTTAAAATTTTTTAAATCCCTTTGTTTTGTGTCCTCACCAGGGTTATAAGTGTGTAAATCCAGAGTAACTCCACTGATTTCACCTCAGTTGTGCTGAGCAGCATTTGTCAGGAACAAGGAATAGTATTGCCCTATGTAAATTATACTTAGTACTGATTTTAAGAAATATGAAAGGAATTTGGTCTTATGTCTTGTATTTTTTCAAGCATATTTGTTTTCTCACTTTGCAGGAAAGAATACATGTGCAGGGATTGCAAACCATGTGCTCAGAGTTCTCTCTGATCTGCTTGGCCATGAGAATCATGAGGTATTTGTACAACTACATTTGGGTTAATGAAAAGGTGGAAGGAAAAATTAAGGAAAAAATGCAAAAAAGTAAATGGATTTTGCTTCCCTTGTCAGACCCTCATGTAATTAAGTTGCATGAAATTTTCCTAAAATTCACAATTATGTGAATTTTGTTTCATTGGGTACTGGTCTTTCTAGACATAATTATGTTTTCCTTTAACAAATATTGGCAGCTAAGAATGATTCTTCTAGATGCATAGTTAACATGCAGTCCATGTGCTTTCTTGATCACAGTTTCTGATGCTGTTTACATGTTGTCTCACACCAATCATCTCAAGCTTAACTCATTCACGTGATGAGCAGTGTGTGGTGCAAGCCCATTATGCAAAACATCAGGTGCAAAGAAGCAAATTTTTCAGTAGTTTTAAGGAATATTATAAGATGGTACTCTTGTGACATTCAAGCCCTAATACATTTTTATCTACCACTTCCTTTAACCTGCCACTTAACTCCTTCGAGGTTTCTTTTCTGTTTCCAGACACACTTGCATCTTAGATGCTAAATTAAACTAGCAGAGAGGGAAAAAAAATGAAACAAATTACTTATTTCTATCTAACACTTTTCAGCACATCACTATATCTGCTGTCTGCTATATAAAACATTGCTTCAGCTATCTCTGCAGAGGGGTGCTTCTTTAACCATGGAGTAAAATTCAGGGCAGGAGAAAATGCAGGCACATATTGTATGAAGATGAAATCGGGAGGCAGTATTTTTACCAGGGTCTTCTACAATGAATGTGCAAGGTATCTGGGGACTTGAATAAAAATAATGTAAACTTAGATGATTTTTGTTTATAGCACTATGATTGTATCATCAGTTTTTTTATTTTGAAAATAGAGAATGAATTACAGTCAAGTGTTTAGTCCATGTTCTATGAAATCATTAGATGATGTAGACCAGTTCTTTACTAGGACTTATTTTGAATAAGATGAAACTTGGCATACCTTTATTGGACTCTTCCACTAGCTTTGTTTTCATGACTGATGAAAGTTTAATACAATACATACCAACACAAAATAACATCGCAGTCTCTAGGCTGAAGTACTTGGAAAAAGTTACCGTACTGTTGAAGTCTGTGCCTTAGAATGACCTTGAAATTTCTCTCAGAAGGTACATTCTTACAACCTAATACGCTGTCCAGAAAGCTTTCTGAGAAGTTGTGGAATCCTTGTGTAAATCCCAGTCTCTTACCTTTCCTTGCTTCCCCTGCTCCCAGCCTAGCTTATTCTGTCTTTCCCAAAGATGTAGACAGAGGATGACTGGAAATTTTAGTGTTCCAAAAGTAACTGGGCAATGTAAAAGATCACGTAAGTGCTGATAAAACTAGTTTGATGGATCTGGTGGCTTTTTTTCATATTGGCTCTTTTTCTGCCCCTGCTGAGGGGCAGTATACAGGCAGCAGACTGAGAGGATGTTTGAGCCTGTTACAGCTTTTATTCTGCCTAAGGGTACAATGCTTGAAGCCTGTTTTGAGTTCATGCTGACAGTCTTGTCCCTGTTCTTTGTCCTCTCTTTTTTTGTACTGCCAGTAGTGTTTGTCAGAATCTAACCTTCTTCTCCATTTCTTTTTTTCTTCTTTAATTTTTTTCTTTTTTTGTTTAGTAAGGCTAGGTCAGTTTGCAAGAATACATCGTCAGAGGGGTGTGGAGGAAATTGGCGTGCAGTAGTACTGATTTAAATCAAACATATGACAGTATATTTTCATCCTAGAAGTTCACTGCTTCTCAAGTGGGAATTTTTGCAAGTGCAGGCTAGCCTGATTGAATTCTTTGAAAGTAGTTCTGCGCTTCTCTCTAAATTTTGGTTGTAGTCATCTGGGGTGAACGTAAGAATTTTTCTTACAGTACAGTTATTTCTTCCTCTTAGATACAACCATATGTGAATGGAGCACTTTATAGCATTCTTGCCATCCCTTCTGTCCGAGAAGAAGCCAGAGCAATGGTAAGAAGTGCTGCTTTGCATAACACAAACATCAACACGTGCCAGATGGCATGCGTACAGGTACTTGTTGTGCAGTGTGCAGCAGGGTTGTGAGGTAGGAGCCGTGGCATTTTGAGGAGGGAATCCCCAAGCGGCTCTCCACTTTTCATACCTAGTATTTTGGCAGATATGAATGTAGGTCACAAACACTTTTGCTGTATTTGCTGGTCTTTTCCCAGCAGTGGAGCCCCAGCAATGTGAAGGATTCTGCCTAAATTATAAATTAAAGGTGTTATTTTCAGAATAGTCTTGTACGTCTAGCATTGCATAGACTGGCTTAGGAGATGCTTTCATGTGACCTGCTATTTCTTCCCCTTATTTAACTCATTCTGCACCAGCAAATAGTCACTAAAAGGATGAGTTCCTCTTGCTGCTTTTCTTTCTGCCTGGTAATAGACATAGTTAGATGGTGAAGGCAGCAGGAGGAAGATTTAAGCAAAACTGGTTTATCTCCTGTGAAAGTTAGTCTAATGGTAATGAATGTGTTTTAACTTCTGGAGCTGTTCTTGGGATAGCAGTGTATATTTTTATCTGAAGAACTAACCTAGGGAGCTATGCAAACATAATGGTGAGATGTGTTACGTCACAGAGCACAGAGGATTGGAAGTCATCTTAAATGTTTAAAGATGCAACATCAAACCTGTAAGGGGCCATAAAGAGAAAAACTGAATTTAAGAGGTCAAAGTTTGTCCTGCTATTTACTTTCCTTCTCTGAACCTTGCAGTGCTGTCTCTGTGAATGCAAATTTTCTGTTGACTATTGTGAACTGAGTTCAGAAGTCAGGAGCAGCAGATCTATTGGAAAAAAATTGCTATTCATTGTGGGTACTTCTGCAGTTAAACCTAGAAGCAGTGCAGACAGCATATTTCTTTGGGAAGTGTGTGGACAAAATGGAGAGCTTACAGCTAGAAACATTGGTTTGTTTCACACTGCCTCTGTTTTTCTTAACAAAAAAAGAAACGTTTTAGCGAACAAAACGCTGTGATCACATGAAATACTAAACAAGCAATGTTTTCTGCTATATCCAGGGAATGGAAGAAATTTTGCGCTGCTTTGTCAAGGAAGGAAATGAAGAGATGATCCGACAGACTGAATTTATTATCAAGCAGCTCAATTCAGGTCAGAAGAACAGATCTGAGCTGTAAATCTTTCACAAAAGCCATAAGAAACCTCATGTTTTTACTTGGCATTGAAACTCCCAAAGAGTCATAATAGTGTGATGATCTGAGAGAGGGTGAATAGTGAATGTCAGGATTTGATTGTCAAATGTATTTAAAAATATCCTTTTCTGCTACAATTACAAAGAAGAAATAAAAGGATATGTTAAGTCCAATTCCAAAGTTTTGTGACTGTAAATAGAATGACCTTGACTGTTTGCTTTCTTGCCAGTGGCCTCACAGTAATGAGAGACTGCTGTCAACTGCAAAAATAAACAGGCGAAACAATTTCTTTTTAAAAATGCTTGTTAAGCACTGTATTGCCACTGTACATGAAATTGTTCATGAAGGTTATAGAATTGCACCTTTTCTACCTGTAAATGCTGTTTTTAATTGTTTTGTCTGATTGGTGAGTAAAAGTTGGGTGTACAGATTTCCAGCGTAAGCCTGGCTGCTTTTTTCTAAGGAAATTGGTTTTTCCAGAAGTTACTAAGTATTCTATGCAAGTACTATCTTTTTATATCTAAAAGCAGTATAATACTGAAGAGTTTGTAGGGACAAGTAGAGTCTTTTATTAAAACTTAGTTGAGAAATAGATACACACTTTCATTCATGCCTTGTCGATAAATACACTGAGACGCCATAATGGGATTTATAAGGAAAGAGCTATTCCACAGTGTTTCTGTTTCTGCCATTTTCCTAAATACGAATTGATTTCAGTGATTTCTAGAATGCTTTATAGGGCCAAATAATTTCAATGGTTGTCTTGAATAAAACAGGATGTCTATACGAGAAGCAAGCTGAATCTTACCTTTTAAAGGAGGGGTAATAACTAGAGATTCTGTTAAGTTGTACATGTACTTTTCAAACATTTTGGTTTGCTTCTTTCTAGAGGAGCCGTTAAATGATGGTATTGTGTCTGATGATGAAGAGGAAGAGAACAATAAGGAAGTAAGTATAAAGGCTTTCTGGCACCTTTTAGAAAAATCCTTAGCCTTCTAAACAGAAAATATTTGTTTCAGTAAATCAGACTTCTTTTTTTTTTTTGGTAGGTTTTGATTGTGTTTTTTACTTTTATGTAATTATTCTTGCATTAATAAGAAAATTGGATCTGTTTCCATTATCTCTTCTGCATTTGAAGCCCTACTCTTTTATTTTGGCAAATCACCTGTGATAACTGGATAACTAAGGGATTATAGGTTGAAATAAGTAAAGAGATGAGTTACTGTAGAAATCTTGCTTTCAAGTACACCCATCTCAGCAGTTAAAAAGAAAGGAAGCAAATGAACGGATATATTATGGAAAGAGTTTATAAGCAGGTTGTCATTGCTTATAAACGTATCAGAATCTGTTTGGGGTGTGATGACTTGTTTTGCTGTTTAGAAACTTTGAAATGTATTTAAAAATTATCTATATGTAACATAAGGGAAATGTTAAATCCAGTTTTCCCTGGTGATATTGGCCATTGCTACATTGCCATAAGTGCATGGAGGGGCAGGGAGGGGGTAGAAAATATACTGTATAGGCAGTTAACATGGGAGTTTTAACTGAAAAAAGTCTACCACATACCATTTTTCTTTTATTGGAAAGTCTTATATGAGAGATTTGAAAGAAGAGCTATATGTCCTTAGAGCAATGTTTGAACATAGGTGGGTGTATAGGTGCACATATATGTGTATCTATATATACCATGTATTTGCCCTGAAGAAGTCAATGACATTGAGAGTTAACGATCAGTGCAGAACCTTCTTGTATTAGAAATATTTGCTGAAAAACAAGTTTTTAGATAAAATGGAAGGTTTTGTCCTGAACCAGCAAAGAATAAGACACATAAAACTTACCAAGTGACTTGCATCCACATTGTACTAGCTTGTTGCACATGAACACAGATGCTGGTGAACAGTGACAGCCATGCTACAGTCTAAAACTTGACTGTTACTCCAGAGTGACTGAATGCGTTTTCAAGTGCATGTTGAGTCTTTTGTTTTAAAAGTAGAGAAAAATGTGAATATCCCAATTGTAGTAGGTGTGGTATGCTCTCTCAGCTGCCACGGGGTGCAGCACCTTGCAGAATCCAGGCTTTGCCTGGCAGCTTCCTGGGAAGTTTTGCGCTGTTTGCATTATTTACCCAGTTTCTGTGTTGTGGCACAATAGGTGATGAACATGTGAACTAATTGTAATTACCATTGTGACGGCCTGAATTTAGAGCTATGTGGAAATTCTTAAGTTTGAAGATACAAGGAAGTTTTTTTTAAAACAATTGACTCTCCACATTTTGTTCCAAACATTTTTGGTTGGGTTTTGTTTTATTTTTCCTAATAGGATTAGTGTACTTGGTCCACCTCCTGCAGTCCTGTAGTGAGTTTTCACTACTCTTTTCCACTTGTCACACCCTGAATCAGTGGTTGATATGCAAGATGGACTTTGTGGGGATTAATCATTATTACTTAACTTTGTTTAATATGCTTCATAACACCCTTTAACTCTTGTTCCAAGTGTTGAAGTGTCTTAGGTGTGTCATGAGAATCCAAGGTGGTGGTATTTTTGCTTGTACTATAGCATACTTTTTTGATTCATACCATGTTCTGTTGGCAAAGCACATAGATACGGAGCTCCTTTGTGAAAGGTGTGGCATTAAATTTTATGATAGTGTTGAACACTTTCATTAATTTGCCTGCTCTTGGGAATTAAAGGAAGGTGAATTCTCCTATTCAGTCATACCCCCTATACAGGTTGCTGCTGCTCCTAATCCCAGACAAGGCTCTAGATCATATCATTTTGGAATGTGTTTTTGCCACTGAACCATTATGCGATTAAAATGAAGGTCTGTAGCTTCTTGTTACTTGACTCGAATTTTGAAACAGAGAAGTGTCTGATTCCAGTTTTCATTAGCTTTGCCATTGTAAGAAAAGGTCTCATTAAGCCAATTTTAAAATTGTTTCCAGAGTAACATTAATTGTAGCACATTATAAATCCTTACTGCTGCTGGGAACTGTAATTCCGTTCTGCTGCAAGAATGCCTGGTTTCTTAGTTCCTCAGCTTAGAAAATATAACTTACAAACAAAATGGCAGCAAAATGCATAATATTGGTACCTTATTAAATAAACAAGGATTTGTTGACTTACTACCTCAAGGCTTGGAGACCTTTTGTATTTTGGAAATGCAGTGAGTTTATTGTTTGATGGGGTTCTGTGGTAACATCTGATGTGATCCTGCAACAGAAAGTTTTGGAAAACATTATCAAAAGTCTTTCCTTTATGTAATTTTTAAACTACTACAGACTGAATGTATTTCAGCATATGGCCATATATTGCCAATTTAGTCACATGCAATTGGACTGCTTACTGATACTACAATTTGTTGCTGATCCACTCAGTACCAATATTTATACCT
Source organism: Bolborhynchus lineola (assembly GCA_025448015.1). NCBI lineage: Eukaryota > Metazoa > Chordata > Aves > Psittaciformes > Psittacidae > Bolborhynchus > Bolborhynchus lineola. The sequence goes on along the minus strand of JAOEHX010010410.1, from coordinate 6,201 downwards.
TTACGATTTAAAAAACAACAAAAAGACACTCTTACTTAGTTTGTTGCCTTTGCCCCAGGTTTTATTGTTTCCAAGAGCATGCAAAGGATCCCCATGCTATTACTATTACCTTTCGTGGGTTATTTTTTGTTATTAATTTTGTTTAATTTGGAGTTGTTCAGTTCTCTTTTGCTTTTGAGTAGATTGTGTGGTAGTGACTTTTTCCTGAACACTGCTGTCAAGTTGTGGTTGAGCTTGTTGAAGGATAATTCTGGGACTTCCAAGGACATTATACACTCAGAAATGTAATATTCTGTGATGTATAACACTGAAGCAATAAAACTGAATACAAAATTACTGTATTTCCCATATATGTTATTCAGAAATAAATTAACTTTTGGGTTTGTGTGCTGAACTTTACATTAGCTAGTGTAGAGCTCAGGATGCACCAGCTTCTGGAGTACATACCCACCTTTGGTACATTAGCAGTCTGGGGTGTGTTGGCATCCACAGTCACAGTGCATATTTTCTGGTGCATCATATTCTCTTGACTTTTCTGTTAAATACTAACTTAATTTGTCTTCGGTATTCAATCTTTACATTTGCTTTTTATTTGACTTGGGCCATCTTTAAAAGCTACTTATAAAAGGGAATATGTGATATCATAGCTTTAATTCAGAAGTTTAGTTACAAACTTGAGCTGTGTTAGGTAATTGTACAGTGACAATTTATCAGACACCCTGTCATCCCACATCATTCAGCACCTGGCAATAAATCAGTGAACTTTGGTATGAAAATACACTTCAGCTAGAGAGTACATCAAAAGAAAGATTGCTTAATCACAAACCTAGTCACAGCACTTCAAGCCATTACATTAAAGAACTTTGCTGCCAACATCTGCTGCAGCTGGTGAGCAATGGTGAACAGGGCACCAACTGTGTTATTTCAGCAATGGAATGATGACATGTGTCAAAGCCCTTTTTCAGTACAGGGAGGCAGAGGAGAAACACATTCAGGCTCAGTTACCTGACATGTTAAATAATGTCAGGGAGCAAGGTTGCAGTGGGAGGTACTTCCCAGAAACTAGAAACTGGTGTTCTCTATCTGACAAGATGTGTCAACCAGAATACTGGAAGAGTTGGAACCTGTGGAAACCAAGGTGAACTGTGAGGAGAATTTAAATACATCATGCATGCAGAGAGCTGCATGAAAGAGCGGGGTGATATTCTGGCTGTGATGTGTAGCACTCTTCGCAGGCACGGTGTAGGCAGTCTCTTGTAAAACATTCTGAAGCAAAACCTTTGGATGCTGTGTTAACATACCATATTAAAAAAAAAATTAAAATCTAACCAGCCTATTTACAAAACTCATCTTTGCAATTTTTTTTTTTTAATACAGTATATTGTGGAACTTGGAGTGTGGTTTGGTTTTGTTTTGCTTGATGCAGATGATTATTGACTAGTTTACAAGTGTTTATTGGTGGTTTTCTATTATCTGGGTTACTTTTCACATCTGCCCAGCTTCACAGATAATTAGGAGCTGATTGTAACTTGTCTTGGAAAGGCAGATTGAGCATCTTCCTGAGGTCCTATACAGCCTCATCTTGTATAGTTGAGCACTGAAAGAATACATATTTAGGAGGATGCAGAGGAGGATTAGCAATCTGGTATCTTCAAGGCACTGATGAAAGAGCTAGGCTTTTTATTAAAATGGTACATGAGCAAATAGTTATGGAAAAAATTTACTCTAACCCTTAGAACGCTGTGTGGATTATTGGCAGTGTTTCTGTAACTGCTTCAGCTGTTCACACACAGGCATCTAATGTCTCTTAAATTTAACTGCAGCATCAGAAGCATCTGCACAAGGCTGATGGATATGACTTGGGACCTCTGGGAGGTTTGTGCCCTTTCAGAGCCACAGTGGAAGAATAGGCAGGATAGTTCAAAGAATTGGATGGTGGTGTGGGCTACCGAATTCAGCCCCTTGTGCCTGTATTTCTTATCTCTGCTTGATGCCTGTGAATGAGGAAGTGATGAGCAATGAGAATAACTACATCAAAACAAAAACTATGGTTTTAAGCCATTTGTTATAGAGATCATTAGTCTTGAAAAAAGGAAAGCCTGTAGAGCTGTGTGGAAGCCAACACCTACTTCGTCTGAGCAATGGCAGTCGTGTTATTTTACACCAAAGACTGGAATCAGTCAGGCATTTCCATTGTAGGAAAAACCTTCCCTGTACACATTTCCAATGTCTTTTTTCCTCATGCTGTTATTGTAGAGAACTGTCCAAGCATCTGTATTATTGGCTAATCTTTGTGGCAGAAGGCATTTCTTAATTTGGCTATTTAAAAGTATTTGAGTCTGAATCTCACTAAAGTGAAAGGGCTTTTTATTTTGTTTGTGCTCCAGAGCTCATCAAAGTTCAGTGGCCATTGTTTTTAGTGGAGCTTATGCCAGACTCTACATTACTTCCATGAAATATGAATCACCCGTAGTTAAACTAGAAATAGGCACAAGAGAGTGAATTCTTGGTACTTTTTACTTGAGAAGTTGGTTAATTACATTTGGTTTTTATGGAATAAAGTAAACAGAGGATTGTTGCCTTCTTACAGAGTACATGTATACTAAAGTGCTGATGCCAGGAATTTTGTACCAGCCCCATATTGTCAGCTTTAAAGTTTCCTTGCAAACCTGAGTAGGTGATGCTGCTGCTGCTTCACATTGCTCTAGAAAAATTCCTGTTGGAGACCCATGGTCTCACCTTACAGGAACCACTGCTTGAGTGCTGGTTTTGAATGCACCTCAGTGTCTGAATCCATGACACTTAGTAAGGATTTTTTTGTCTTAGATGACTAAATATTATGCCTCCATTTCTTGAAAATGAGTAAAAATGTTTGGGGTTTGGTTTTTCAGTATTTTTTTTTTTGTTTGGGTTTGGAGGTTTTTTTGGGGGGGGTTCTTATTTTGTTTTTTTCCTTCTTGGGGAACAAAAGGCAATAAATTACTTCAATGTTTTTGTCAAGGGAGAGGGACATACCACAAAGTGCTGAATACCCATATGGACGTTTTGATCTCATGGAATGCTAGCATTATGTTCAGGAATGTCTATGAATTGTATTAAGGTGCACTTACTTTATTTTTACTGCTAGTTGCTGCAGTCTAACTTAAATTTATGCTTTTATTACTTAGCAGATATTGACATATAGCAAAACCCAGATAAGTTTTCTATCAAGTTTCGTCTTTGCTTGAGTGATAACTTAAAGCTTTCTTGTGCCTTTATTTATTTATTTAATTATTTTGCCTATGCTTTATGAGTGAATTGACTTGGGCAGATCTGCAAAAACTAAAACTTCAAATTTCATATCAGCTGCTTGTTAAGGACAGAGCATTGTGTCTCTTCAGACTAACATACAGTATTCTACAGATACTAATGACTGATTTTTCCTGAGCCTCTGTTAGGTCAAGCAAGGAATAATTATGCGAAGCATAAATTTGAAGAACAGCTTCTGAAATGCATACTGAAAGTTTTGGCGTAGCCTTAGTGAAAAAAGTGGTGGGGTGTTTTCTTCTCTCAAGATTCCTTAGTTTCTGGTTGTATAAAAAATTTAGGTTAGTGTGTCTTTAGATATCTGCTTTTTTGGTGGAAAATTCTTGTATGTTACCACTTACATGTGCAGTGCATATCATCAAAATTACTACTGAAGTGAAAACTAAATTTGAAATAAAAACCTCCTGTAAACTGGGCTCAAATAACATGCATGTTGCTCTAGCAGGAGGACCATGACATCATGGAGGCTGATCTGGACAAAGATGAGGTTTTGCAACCTCAACTGGGAGAGCTTGCAGGAGAGAAGCTGCTAACAACTGAGTACTTGGGAGTGAGTACCACTCATTAGGATCTTGAAATAAATTTTTCTGGATTAAGTGTTTAATTTCAGTAATTTCGTCACTTTCTAAAATTTCTTCAACCTGTTGCTTAAAGAGCTGGGTTCTACCTGCATAGCAGTCCAGATCTTTTTACAGCAGTTGTTTAGATGAATTAGAAGAAGTTTGAGAAAAGTAGCTACCCTTTCACAGGAGGTGGTAGGTCTGTGGCTTAATAATAAGCTAAAGGCAGCCTTAGGGTTCTAGTGCTACATCAGTGACGCTGTAAGCACGCAAAGCAAAGTGCTGAGCAAGTTAATAGTGGAACACTCTGCTGGTCTAAAATGATTTTTACAAAAAATTAGTGGAAAAAAAAAAGGTTGAAAAGCTAACTGCTCTTGGAGGTGTTATGCCAGATCAAGTATTGTATGTCCTACCTCAAGCAGCAAAAAGCCATTAAGTAAAAAAAGCATAAAGTTTGCATAAATGTCATTTAGTGTGCTGTGACTGATTTGAGATGTTCAGAGGGCTGGAGCACCTCTCCTATGAAGGCAGGCTGAGAGAACTGAGGTTTTTCAGCCTGGAGAAGAGTCCAAGGCTGCCTTAGAGCAGCTTCCAGTGCCTAAAGGAGCTGACAAGAAATCTGGAAAGGGACTTTTTTACATGGGCATGTGGGGATAGGACAAGGGAGAATAGCTTTAAACTGAAAGAGGGTTCATTTAGATTAGATATTAGGAAGAAATTTGTTACTGTGAGGATGGTGAGACACTAGAAAACAAGCTGCCCTGAGCAGTTGTGGATGCCCCATATCTGGCAGTGTTCAGTGCTAGGTTGGATGGGGTTTTAAGCAACCTGATCTAGTGGAAGGTGTCCCTGCCTGTACTGGGGGGGTGGAACTAGATGATCTTTAAGATCCTTTCCAACCAAAACCATTCTGTGATGCTGTGACAAATGTGACTGTATGTCTTCTGGACCTCAGAATCCACAGGGCTGCCAATGCTAATGATGGAAATGTGACCCAAGATGAGATGTCATGGAAAGGTCTACAGTGATTCTAGGCAACACTTTATCTAGTGACATTGAAATGCAACTTAAGCTTCTGATGCAATAAAACCAGAATTTTCTCCAAGGTTCCAGTTATCTGTTTTTCAACTGCATTCTTCTCTTGCGCCCCCCTTCCTGTCCCATATCTTTATTTTCTGTGTATCAGATAATGACTCATACTCCAAAAACCAAGAAGAAGCTGTTTTCTGGTGTCCATCAAAGTGTAGATGAGCCTCTCCAGAGACCTGTAACGCCTGGTTATCACAGAACTGTGTACCCACTGTAAGTCCAAACAAATGAGACCAAGTTGAATTTTTTTAAACTACTTTTAAGAAAAAAAAAAAACCCTGATAAATACACAGTCCACTTTCTCTACCTAAAAGTGCATTACCGTTGTCATTCCTTAAAGATAACTTCAAAAAAAGAAAGGAGATGAATACTGTAAGCAGAGAAAGGTCCATTGGCTGAAGTCACATACTTAAAATAGTTAACTATGGTTTTATGTTTAGTGATAAGTTTTATTTAAATTTGCGTTATATCCTGTGTGTTCACAGTCCTTTCATCTTCTGATAATGTATTCTACTGGTAAATTGCATGGAGTGTCTAAACTGCCTATGATCTTCCACTTCATAAGCAAGAAAGTATATATCTCTGGGGAGAGTTGCTAGGCACCCTTAAGGGAACAGATTAAAAAGAAAATGGGAAGGCAAAAATCTTCTTATGTTGGATTTTCTGCTTTGGGAGAATTATATTTTCCAGCAAGAGGGGGTGTGACACCTTGCTCTTGCTGTGAATTGGGTCAGAGATAGAAGGTTGGATTGTAAATGAAGTAAAGAAATCTTACAATATAGAGCCCTTAAATATGCTCTGCCTTCTGTTACAACAAATATATCTTAATTTTTGAAATGAGGCTTCTCCTTTTCACTGTCCTGACTGAGGAAATAAAATGCCAATGAGAGCTCAAATTTAAATTTTATTTTTTTTACTTTCAGTTGCATACAGTTTTGGATTTGATCAAATCCAGGTAGCCACAGTAGAGGCAGCAGTTTAGTGGGAGATTTTAATGTTTTGATTTCTGCAGACACTTAAGCTGAGAGACTACAAGCCACTTTAGCAAAGTATAGATAATAGTACTCCAAAGTCATGGTTTTGGTATAGCCAAGTATGTTAAAATGGATGGGTAACCTGAAGTACAACAGTATAACAAAGTTAGAATGTAGAGGCATTTCTTAGGAGTATGTATTAGTCCTGAAGACTGTCATGTCATCTGCTCATGTGCTTTCTTATTCATATTTTCTACTTCTTAAAATGCATC
>JAOEHX010010407.1:0-16495 GCA_025448015.1 Bolborhynchus lineola | reverse complement strand
GCGTCCCTGCCCATGGCAGGGGGGTTGGAGCTAGATGATCTTAAGGTTCTTTCCAACCCTAACTATTCTATGATTTTATGGTTTTGGGCAATCTCCCTGACTACTTTGAGCTTTTCCAATTGTCACCATGAGAATTACCATAGTGATCTCCAGAGCTACCTCCCAATTTCAACTGTTCTGTGAATGAGGCGATTTCCCATAACCACAGGGAGCCTCACTTCATGGGTCTTCCCACACACTTCTCTGAAAATCCTGAGACCATCTCTCGCAATCACTAAAAAGGTGCTGTTTGTGCTATATTCGTTAGAATTGTTAACAGTGGGAAATAAGTAAGAACATTAAGAGGTTGGAAAAGATGTCTCTGGGGGGTGTAAGGCAGCCTTAAAGGAATCAAATCATACATATTTGAAGGAGGGACTAGGAGAATGAAAAAGGAGCAGTCACCATCAGCACCATCATTAGAATAGTGCACCAATAGAAACTGGACATCTTGCTGATGAAACTTGTAGATTTCACAGACATCCTTCTGCAGTGCATCTGACTTTCTCTTAATTTTCTTTTTTTTATTCTTTTTTTTCCCTTCCAAAGGTCTGACTCAGGATTGCTGGGGTATGATGAACTCAAGTTTACTGAAGTGGTACTTCTAGCAAAATTCCGTTGTACACTTCCCATTAACTGTCACCTCTTGGAACAGTTTCTTACAATATTTCTATGAACTTTTACTGCCCATTGCTGTAGTGAAGTAAATTAATCTTTTAAAGAAAAATACCATCTTAACAAAAAACAAAGCATTAATGATGATGTAAAAAGTTTGATAGGTGATAGGATGAAACAGAGAAAAAGTGAGCTACTCTATAAACTGGGACTAAGTAGCTTTTTATATTTACAGGAGTCTTGAGATCCCACTCAATTAATGTGAAATGTCTGTGCCCTCAGTTACTTGCCCACTGCAGTAATTTGAATTGGCTTGATGCACTAATATGTCAGCTATTAATTGCTTGGACACAAGCACTATAAATGTCCTACATCTGAACAGAGTTATGGTAACGCACTGCATTTTTCAGGCGGATACCATGAATAACTTCTGTTTCTTCACTAAATATTTCCAGTTTTAATTTTGAAAAGTAATTTTATTTTTTTTCAGTTCCACTAGGAATAAGCAGTAACAACAGTACCCTGAAGGTTGCATGTGGATGAGCAATTTTAAGAAAAAAAAACTATTTCAGAAACAAAGTAGCTGAATTAATGCCATTATTGTCTTTTGAACTTCGATCATAGAATTGTTTAGATTGGAAAAGACCTTTAAGATTACTGAGTTCAACCAGAAATCTAATGCTGCCACATCCACCACTAAACCATGCCCCTAAGCACAGTGTCTCTACATCTTTTCAGTACCTCCAAGGATAGTGGCTCACCTACTTTCCTGGGCAGTCCGTTCCAGTCCTGAGAACCCTTTTATTTTTCCTAATATCCAGTCTAAGCCTTCCCTAGTGCAACTTGAGGCCATTTCCCAAACTACAGTTAAGTATTAGTACTGTCTTTTGAATGTGTGAACATGTATTTGTGTGCACATAAAGTGATGAGATGATGCATGAGCAAAAGTCTGTGGGGAGCAATAGGACAAAGGAGGTGACTCACATTGTCATTTCTCGCCTCATTATCTGTAATTCTTGTATGTTAGTGTTCATTACTTATCTAAGTGCAATAACTAAACCATACAGTTACATCATATAATTCGACACAGTTTGATGTGATTTTCAGTTTCTGCTTAAGGGATAAATTGCATCAAAGCAGGAAGTTGAAAAAGGTAACCCTGTCTGGCATATACCCTCTCTTTCTGTGTTCCAGGGTTAGTAAGGTAGTTTTATGCTGATAGATTCCCATACAAAGGATGAATTCTTCACCTGGTATCTCAGCTATTTGTCAACAAGTGAATCCAATTTATAATAATTAACAGTGTTTAATAATCTTGTGCCTTGTCTTTAACTGTATTATTAGTAGTATTTTACTTTTTTAAGATGCTTGAGAAAAGTAACAGTTTGTCATGGTAGGGAAGATTTCAGATATGTAGAAGAATACAAATTGGAAGGGAAGTGTCTGAATGAAGTTATAGGGATAGTTGCTACAGTGGTGATGGTGGCTGTATTGCGCACATAAGCCTAAATAAAGTCTTGCACAGTGAGGTAAGAATCAATTTCTGATGCTGTTAAGGTGCTGATCTTTTCTTCCTTCATTTTGATTGTGGCACAATTAATTTCCACACACTTTCATTCTGAATCCAGATTAATCTCTGCTTACAATTAAAATGCAATTTGCTCAAATTTTGCATTGGTAGATTTTAACTGTGTCACTTCAATAGTGCTCTTCTTACCCTACTTTATTTGTTATTCTACTTTTTGTTATGCTTTTCTTCTGTAGCTGTAAAGTAGATTACAGAGCCCTTAACCTGGGGATCACGCTTCTGGTATTGTCTAGTAGAGGAACAGAATTAAATCTTGAGTCTTACGAGGCTATCGTAATAGTTTGTCTTCATTCTTTGTTAGTACTTAAACATAGCATGTGCTCTGATGCCATAGCATTTAAAAGAACTAGTCTTTGTTAGCAACAGGAGGTAGCAACATAAAGCATAGAGACACTAAGGAAATAGTCTGTTCTTTATTTCAGGGTAGGATTAAAGTTCATTAATTGAGTCTTCTTGAAGAGCTAGTCTATCTCACGCTGTCAGTCTTGAGACTGACTACCATCTCAAGCCTAAAACTTTTTTTCTTGAGTTGAGGCTCTACCTGCCTGCTCTCTGTGGAAGGTCCATGCCTTTGTGCAGATTCAGGAGATGCCATCCATCTCAAAAGTCTGAACTACATAAGGTTCTCCTAGCTTGGCAAGAGTCATTCTCCACCCTGCTGGTCTCAGAACATGTATTATGAATACAGCTTATTCCAGGTAATCTTAATTGTCCTTTATAATACTTTATTGATTCAATTCTGTGGCCACTCTGCCTCTTGAACTGTAGTACACTTTGCCCGTGTATCTGACAAAGTTCTTGGTAAAACAGCAATACATGCCCTTCTCACCGCTAACATTGGGCTGATAGATAGGAGGTTGGAAAAAAAAAGATTACAGATATAACAAATACAAAAGGCAATCATGGTGTGAGTTATCTGGTTGTGTGCAGAAGGATTCACCTACTCAATTTAGATATATAAAAGATTAATGTCAAGTCAGAGCAAGTGATTGTAGCATCTCTTTATAGTTAATGGAAAGAAACAGGTAAATCCAAGGCCTGTATGAGACACCTATCTCAATCCGGAATAAATTGCTTTTATGCTGTATTTGTTTCTCTCCCTAGACTATAAAGGGAGCCTGGGGTCATTAGCCAGGGTGAGATTTGTAAACAGAGCTAATGTCTTTTATTAGACCAGCTGCTGTAAGTTGGAAAAAATTAGACAAGCTTTTGGGCATATGAGCTCTTCTTCAGATCTGAAATAGGAGCAGCAGATTTCAAAGTTAATTATAAACCCTTTTCTACGTATGTTCTTACACCATCATAATTACAGCAACGCACCATAGAGATCACTAACTCAGATTTAGGCATCTAATTTTTAGATGTCTAAATGAAGCCAAAGGAACCAAGCATGAACTGCTTATTTGGAAGTCTGAGGATTTGCATTTCACATGACACATTTTTCCTCTGGATGCTCCCTCCAGTCCTGAGCTCAGAACCCACTTGGTGTGGGCAGCCTCTTCTGCTGGGAAGATGCTCATCTGCAAATACACCCTCTGCTTGGCTTCTTGCTGCTTGTGAGACTTTTCTGCTGTTTTGAAAGAAATAAATTTCTGTATGGTATGTGTCATTGCAGTGCATTTCTTGTGGTAAGCTTGTAAGTTTTAACCTCTTCTCAGCTTTTCCTATCTGCAGTTTGGATATGTTATTAGAAAGAGAGCAGATCTGGGAGCAAGTCACTTTCCCTGGTTGGTACTTAAGGAAAAGTTGTTCCCCTGGCATCCCTGCACCCCCACAGACTCCAGCTACAATCCAGTTTCTGTGAGGACTGAGCTGCTCATGTGCTCTGCAGTGAGCACCACAATATCTGCTTTTACATTGATGACTTTGGTTATTTTGGAACTCCTGGCACCACTGATGACTTGGTGCCGCAGTCATAATTTTTCAGTCTCTTTCAGTTTCCTAAAAGACTGTGTCATCCTTTAATGCTTTTTCCCTGCATCAGCATCCACCTTTTTTTACCTCGAGCTGCCTTACTCACAGAAAAACCTTGTGGTATTAGCTGGCTCTGATGCAACTGCTCCTCTGAAATGGAGATCTGCCAGTGCTGGCCTTGGCCCAGCACTGTATATTTCTCATTTCCTCAGAGGAACGATTGTTCTAAATAAAGAAGGACAGATGCAAAGCTTGTTTTGTAAAGTATACCAGAAGCTTCTATTATTGCAAATTGTCTTTTCCACTGGGCATACTTGGATTTTAATTCAGGTGGTCCAGTTCACTAATTCATGTGATTGAAATGACTTTTATCAATTATCTTTAAATGGAGCAATGCATTAGTTCAGTAAAAGCTTTCTAGCTGAAGTGGATTTTTAATTCATTTAAATGGCATGCTCATTTATTTTTCAGATTTTAGTTTGCCAGAAGCTATCATAGCAATCTGAATGCTTCGTTTGTCATGCTTCAAAAAGCTTTGGGACTGTTGGGGGGTTTTTTGGGTTTGTTTTTTTTTTTTTCCTGTTCTTGATTTATCTCCAGAATCACCAGTGTTTCAAAAGGAGTCCTTAAAGAAGTAATTACTGGCCTGAATTTTTGCCCTTTACATTATTGGTTTCATTAGCAGTCAGTACTTTATAAATGCATAGAAGAGCTTTAAAGAGCTGAGAATGTAAATAAGGCAGGTAAAAAAAGGACACCTTGTTTGGATAAGGTACTTGTATGATTAAAAATATCAGAGAGAGATGGACATGAAATACAAACTATTGAATTTCAATGATCTTCTGTTTTAGGCTAGTTTAAACAAAAATTTTAACAGGATCTCCCCAAGCAAATCACCATACATGATTCTTAGCTATCCCAGCTTGCTGGCATGCAGGGCAGGATTCTGAGAGTTCAGCTTGTATAAAAGCTGGCAGCCAGCTAAAATGGATAAATACGAATTCTTGTTCCAATGGAAGGCAGATCTGCAGGGTGGACTCTACTGTAAAGGGGTGAGCTACACTCAGTGGTTTGGGTTTATAAAATGCTCTGATCCTCAGATGAGTGTGGTGAGATCATATCCAGTATAAAAGGTTTATTTCACTCATCATTTTTTAGAATCAGAATTTGTTTGAATTGTGACATACTTAATAGTATTCTTGTCTTAATTTTTCATGAAAAAGTTGGTTTTGTAATACCTCACTATGACCTCAAACGGCAAAGTTAGCAGTGATTGCCATCTAAAATTAAAAAGCATGGGAGACAATTTCAGTTTTTTTCTCTTTTTAACTCGGTCATCACTGTGTCTATCCGAAATGGAGCTAGAAAGAGGTCCTGATCAAACCGTCTCAGTGACTTTGCTAATAAAAGGGTCAGGATTTTGTTGTCCTCCTAAGATAAGATACCTATTTTGCACTGTTCTCATTAGAAGTTAAGATTGTGGAAAAAGATTGATTCAGAAATTAATTTTAATTTTCATATTATAAAAATAGAGCAACTTGCAGACCTAAAATTGTTTTCTTGCAGATAATAATAACTTCTCTACTTTTGCTTTGGTATTCGATCGTTTTTTTTGTAATGGGTGATCATAATGATTTTGTTCGTTCTTTGGCTCTGAACATCCTTGTGAGATCTAAGCCTTTCCTTAGCTGTACAGGTGTAATTGGGTGTTACTGAGGGTAAGTGGGTACTTGTTTAATTCAGCCCCTTCCTATTGTTAATCCTAACATTGATGTCAGGTTCATTCTACATCTTAGTATAAAAACCTAACAGATGATGGAAACAGTTCTATTGTAAGAAACGTATGTGACAAAATACCCAGGTTTGCCAAGGGCAAATTAAGGCGGACGTAGCTGCTCTTGGCAGTGTTTTTGTAATTACAGTTGTCAGCTAAGTTTCTTGGCTAACAGCACAGAATTTGTGGACTTTTAAGCAGACTTGGGTATTCATTCAACTTAAAAAGCTAAGATGGCTTTTTGTCTGTGAAAGGTGTGTCTGTACCTCATTTCATGGATCCCGATACAGGTGGTGAAAATTAGATGACAGAACCTGTAAAATACATAGAGACCCTTAAAAATACTCACTGTCCTTCAAGCCAAAATTCCATCGCAGTCCTGGCAGGTCTGGAGGACAAGAAAAAAAAGTTGGTTTTTCTTCTCATTCATTCAAATTCAAAAAAATAAAAATTCCAAGTTTCTTTTCCAATACCAAAGTAAGACTGTTACTACTACAGAGTTCTCTAGTATGTCATTAATTTTACCTATTAGTAAGAATCTATCAAGATAAAAGAATAAAGCTATAGAAAAGTACATCATACAGATCTTTCACTTACTAGATGAAAGAGTTCCTAGTAATTATAAACATTGCCTGTATTCCTCAGAGAGAGACTTATATCCTGATATATTTGTAGGGACAGATCAAATTTAATTGATAGGAAGGAAGAGGCTTTTTTTCTTTTTCAGTGTCTGAACTGGCTAAGAAAACTGCTCATACCTTTGCAGTACATTTTCTGTGAGAGGAGTTAACCTTCTTTTGCTAATTATTGTAGATAAGGCCTTAAAAGACCTGATTCCTCAGAGGGCTGCATATTTGCTATGGTAGCATGCAATATTAGCAGAGCTTTCCTTGTTGGTGATTAAAGGGATCTCATTGTTAGGAAGTGAATAATTGGGAATAAATGGAAAGAATAAGCACCAAAAGCTAAATTATTATTCAGGGAATATTATGAGTGCTACAATAAAAGTAGCTAATGTGTCCAAGTGAAAGCTGAGATTTAAGTCTTCACAGATGATTTTATGTGGTGGCAGTTTCACTATAATATAACTGGATTTAATTCTTAGAAAATGTCAAATAGTTACTGGAGGAAACTCATTCTCCAGTTTAAAATACTACATTATTATGAGATTTTATTCTAATACCTTACACAAATGACAATTTGAAAAATAACACTAGTGTTCCAATTGTCAGTCTTCTTAAAAGAAACTCCTGACCTACTGGTACACATGCTTGCTGACATCTGTACACCATTTTCACTTAACTAGGTTATAAAATCTTTTGATTTTTAAGCCTATTTGAGAAGAACACAATTAAAAGGCTCCATGTTTATTACTCTGCTGTGTTTACTACTTAAAAAAGAGAATTATCTTTGTTTATCTCTCAGTCTGTCTCTTTCTCTTCTACCCTTTTTCCTTTTTTTATTGTAGCAGCTGCCCCTTATACAGTCAGCTGTGGCAGGGACTTGTTCTGCCCCTTACCACATCCTGGGGTGATGTGACTGTCCTCTTATTTTTCTGTCACTCAGCAAAGACTTTCTTTCCTCCACTAGTCGTTTCATGCATGCCAAGATTCCCTAGTCAAAGGTAGCATGAGCACCTCTGTACTGTTGTTACTGTCTTTTCAGCTCTGAAAAAAGTCAGTTGGCATGTCAATATCTTAAATGTCATCTCAGGGGTGGCCACAGCTAAATGCATGAGCAGATACTGATGGCTTCCACAACCATGTGTATGAGCTCTAGGCAGTTGCAGTTGTGACTGCTGGCTGGTGAAAAGAAAGTCCATGCGTGTACAACTGAGTACCTAAAGTTTTTCAGAGTTGCTTTGCTGAATACAAAATGAAGAAGAAAAATATGGACTTAAATACAGAGCCCACAAATTTGGCCAACTAGTGTCTCAACTGCAGCTCCCAATGCTTTCTCCTTACCTTGCATCAGTTATGCGTGCCTTTACTGTTCCAGCTCACAGAGTACAGCTTGTCTCCCTTCATTGTCCTCCTGGATGCTGACAAAAGGCTACTGCCCAGTATGCTGCTGCGGTAGTGGGTACTGTCCCAGATATGATGCTCTTGGGGCCACAGGAGAGTGGAATGAGTGGAGCTGCTGTTAACCGAATGAGAGTGTATGGCTGGCTCCAATACAGAGTGGTTTTCACCTTTTTATTTCAGATAGTGTTTTTGTCAGGCTTACAGCCTGATTCATTTCCTCCAGTAAGACTTCTTGCTATGTTGTTCTCCCAGAGCTGAAAAAGCTGCTGTAGCTTAATTCCACATTGAAATATGCTGTGCAGAGGTGGCGACATTTCAGAGCTGAGATCTGAACCACTTAATTACCTAAATAGCCATTCATTAAAATGCTCTGCAGCCCTGAAGAGTGTTAAACTGGTGTAAATCGCACTGCTCAGGATTCGGCGTTACTGGGTGTCATGATTTTTCCTTGTTTTCCATAACCATTATTAGTCTGACTTCCTTTATCTCAACTGAGACAAAGTAGAGTAATACATCCTTTGAGCTAGAAGGGAGCTATCTATGTAGCTTTATATATATATATAAATATATATATATATGGGTGAAAATACGTATAAATGCACTGCACAAAAATCCACAGTAACAGGTGGTGCTGGTAACACCTGTTGCTGGGGTCACTCAACACTCCAGTATTAAAAACCTAATTTTAGTTGCTTATAACTTTTGTCAAACTCAAACATTCGGGTTGAAATGTTATGTGCCAGGTGTCTGCCTTAGGCTGATTTGGGGGCGGGGAGAGGAATTTATCATCAAAACTGTTATTCCCAGTTCAGGGAGCAGAAGCCAGGGCATTGTTTTGCCTGTGCTGGAAAAGGAACTATTGCTGGTTGAGATGCTTCAGCTTCCCTCATCTGAAGCCAAACGCTGCCAGTGGAGACCCCCTGCAGCTGGGCCTGTCTTTTGCCAGCATTATGGAAACTTGCTGTTTTACTGAGAAAGCACCTCTGCCTGGCTAAACTACAGGCCTGTGAAAATGCTTGGTAAAAGTTTGTTGATAGCTGCCCACCAGCTCCATCATGTCTATTTCCAAACAGCAGTGCTGCACTGGTGACTCTTTGGATGCAAGATGCCCATGATGTGGCAGAGTAAGCCTTGGAGTCTGAGCATAGAGCAGAGGAGCCTGCTATATGCAGGGCACCAGTCCTCAGAGTGAATGCAAGCAGCTCAGATTGTGCTTGCACAGTGTGACTAAATAGAAAGGAATGGTTGGCTGGCATCCAGAGGAATTGGTGATTAAGGAAGGGAGAGTGAAGGACACAGGGTTTTAGGAACTGTATGAGGGGGAATGCTGAGAAAGACCAGTGTGATAGGGTAGGCAGACTGCAAAGGGATGGAGCCTTCTGCCAGTCCATGAATGCAGGATTTCTGAGGTCCTGCGTACCCAGCTGAAGCGTTCCACTGATAATACACTGCAGTTTCTCAAATGGGTGATTTAGAGAGGAATATAACCTATCCTGCTGCCAGTGGCTCCCCTATTTGAGTGTGTAAACTTGAACCTACAGATAAGCACTTCAGAGTCTGCATGGTTTCATCTGGTGCTGTTTCACGAGGTGGAGTTGTTCAATTTACTTCTGCTTAACAGAAACATAAACATTTTCATTTTTTTTTCTCTTTTTTTAGTATTTCTTAGTTTTTGCATACTCAACCTGCAATTGAAGGATTATTATGTGAGCATGAAAATCTCTTTCTAAATGCTACAGTTGTTTCCTACAGTATAACCTTGCTTTGGAATCTGTACTGCATTTGTAGATCACAGTATGTGAAATCCCACTAGGAAGTCAGTCATAAATACCAGTGGGCTGTGGTTTCTTCTAGGTTGCAAGAACACTCAAACAGACTGCTCATATTATTTTTGTTGTCCTTTCTTGATCATTGTGGGAATTAGAAACAAACTGCATGTTGCAAAATACTGTTTCATATTACTTAGCATTTTCCATAAAAATCTGAAGGAATGACACAGAACCTGATCAAAGTTTAATGTCAGTTTCAATAGGATGATGATATTTTTTTTTATAGGTAAAGCCTCAGCCAAGAAGCTGACAAAAAAGGTAAGCAAAATGTACCTTTTCCTCTTCAAAAGAACTTGCATTCTTTCTGTTACTCAACTGAATAGACTTCTCTTTGAAAACTGGCTTTATATTTTCTTGTTTGTGTCTTTAAAGGAGATAGATGCTGCACTGCTATGTGTTACCAAAGCTAAACCAGGACCAACTTTTTTTAGAGAGCTTGGTGATAAAGGTAATTAGCACTTTTCATAGTGAAAAGTACATTTTGCTTTTTATCTCATTATATGGTATGTATTGAATGTATTTTTAAAGAAGGTTTCAGGGTTTTGACTTCATTCCCATCTAGCCAGTAGCTGCCTACTTGGCAAAACTCTCAGTTATGCAAGAGAGTAAAGAGGCAGGGCTGGGAATTGAAAGCCTTCTGTGGTGGTGGAAGTCGTGACAGAGATCAGAAGCCTACATGGAGAAAAGAGCTAAAGGGATGACTTCAGCATAAAATGGACTTTTAAGACTTGTTACTAAGCTGCTGTTTCACTATATAACTTAAATGCATGGAAACTTAGACTAAAAATTGAATTTGTATCTAATTATGTAAAGTGGTATCCTGATTCCAAGCAGCATGGTCTAGTGGAAGGTGTCCCTATCCATGGCAGGGGGTCAGAACTAGATGATCTTTAAGATCCCTTTGGACCCAAACCATTCTGTGTTTCTTCATCTTCAACAGCTCTGTGGCCCTTCACAACACTGATGTACTTCATTTTCTTTTCACTCAGCTTTTTCACCTTATATGGGACTACATAAAGAGAAAACTCTGAGAGCTGGGATGTTGTTTGTTTAACAACAGAGAGTTAAAGAACACCAAATAAACACCTCATTAGCATAAATTAATTGCAGGGAAAAAAAAACAAAAGAGGGTCAAGGAAAACAAATAAATGAGTAATTAATCATTTCACAGTAATAAAGGCTGAAATCCCTAAACTAATGAGAAAGACCAACAGTGTCTATTCACAAACTCTGTGTGGTAGAGTTCAGCCTGAATCCCTTGTCCCATGGATGGTTCTGGAAAAAAAGCTGCCTTTGCACTGCTGCAGTTCCGTGGCGGACATGAGCAGTGCTTTCCCCATGCACAGCAGATCTCTGGCCATGGCTGGTAGCTTGTGCCAAGACAGCAACCCTCGATCTGAGCCTGCAGTGTTTTGCCTGCCCTTTGGCCCTATGGCTTATTCTGCCTATGGTTCATTTCTTACATCATTCTGCCAGTGTGGACAGGTCTTCCTCCAGGTGCCTTGCTTTCAGTCCACACCTGCAAGTTCCGGCATACCCCAGCAGCCCTGAAACATATCTGAACAAAGTTGAACCTTGCTTTCCTGTCTAGAGAAGGATAGATTTTATTTTAAGTAATTATTCCGGCCTTTTCAAATTAATAACCGTCATGTGCTTTCCCAGGATTGTGTTTAAAGGATTCCCAGTTGTTAATTCTTGCGTGTTTTTTTCTCTATCCCTCATTTTGTAGAGCCTTTCTTTTTCTTGTGACTGACACTGCAAATCCCCAAAGCATTCTGCCTGGGAAAACCAGGAGTCCACCAACAGGAAGTGAAAACATAGTAAATCAGCACAGCCTCCTTTTATTGCACTTGTGGGCTTGGTGGTCAGCTCAGCCTAACATCTTTTGCATTGTGGACAAGGCATTGATCTGCCCTTGCTTAGGGCTGTAGGTTGGTATATTCTGTCCTTGAGACGATACAGGAATATTCATTGCAGTCATTCATATTTCTCCACAGCACCTGGAGTTTTTACAGTTTTCAGTCATGCTGCCTCTTTAGTGACTGATGCTTTTACTTTGAAATGTATTATTATTACATTTTTAAAATGTAAATATTTATGAATTAATACTGCTTTTACAAGTACCAGAATAATGACTCTGCACCTGTTCCACTGTTTAGCTGAGTTTATTTTAACTACCTTCAAATTGTTATTTAAATGTCAAGTAGAGGGAAACTGTCAACAGTCCAATTTGTAAAATGTAATGCTAGGGAATTCTGCCTTCTAGTGGGCAGTTTTAAAATTCATGTCATATTTTGTGGGTATGCTTTTGTTTTATTCAGTGATAAAAATATTGTACTGTCAACATTTGCTATCAAGTCTGAGGGTAGAGATTTCTAGGGAGGGTTCATTTAATGTTAGAAAATGACAGTATTTTGCCGATGCTAACTGCAAATACTTGGCAGCAAGTCTGCTGAGTCATTCAATTGTATGTGAAACTTTTAATTGTTTAAATTTCATTGGGACATGAATATAATTTTCAGGGTTTGATTTTATTATTTGAGAAGGTTTTAATTTGTTGCATTGCATCTTTTGATTTAAGTAACTTTGTAGTGATTATTTTAGAATTAAAATAAAATTGCCAAAATATTTAATTTACTTTATGGATAAGTTGGCTATTCACCTCAGGTACTAAAGGGACAATAAGATCAAAATAAGAATTGTAATGGAAATCCATACACAAGTTAAATTCTTATCTCCAAGTATTTTAGTGTTATCAGTCAGCCAGAAAACGTCAGGCAAGCTGTGGTTTTGCTTTAAGGCACTGAAACGGGTATTAAAGAGCAGTAAAGATTTTGGGGGGGTTTTTACATATTTTTATTATGTTTACCTTTTTACCTATTTTA
Source organism: Bolborhynchus lineola (assembly GCA_025448015.1). NCBI lineage: Eukaryota > Metazoa > Chordata > Aves > Psittaciformes > Psittacidae > Bolborhynchus > Bolborhynchus lineola. The sequence goes on along the minus strand of JAOEHX010010407.1, from coordinate 3,827 downwards.
CTGTTTCAACTTTTCAGTCAGTTTGCAATAAGATGATGAAAACAGAGTCTGTGACTCACCCTGCCATTTCTTGCAAGGCTGTTCTTTCCAGCCCTCTGCAATTTGAGTGAATAGAGCCATCATGCTTCTCCCTTGAGACAATAAGCAGGGTGTTGTCCTTAAATTGGTCTTTTATTTGCATCCTACCAAATCCAGATAAATTTTGCAGTCTTTCTGCAAAATTTTATAGGATACAATGTTTCTTGTCTACTCATATAGCTAAAACTATCCAGGTGTCTGGCATTTTGTGTCTCAGTTATTACAAGTTTAACAAACATAATCTGCCATCTCAATATCTTAATATCTTTTCAGATGCTTTGATAAATATGTTTTTCTTACATGACTCCGTTGAGTATAATCTCTTCTTTTGTATCCCAGCACTGGGCTCTCCTTGTTCTGTTTTATCTCACATAAGCTGCTTGTCTTCACCTTCCGGGTCTTCCTTAGACTCTCCCTGTGCAGCACATCTCAAGACAGCCAAGAGGCAGACTACCACTTCTCCTTGAACAGTGATGCTGGCCTTCAGCACTTGCTGTTTAAATTTTCAGGCAGGGATCTTTGTGCTGATACCATTGCAGTCCACAACTGGGTGAGGCTTAGGGTTTCTATATAGACTTGAAAAATTACTGCCTTGTCTTGTCTTCCTTTATATTATTCCTTTAAACATTATTTCGCTGTGTCACACACACAGAAAAAAAAAAAAGCAACACACCCAAACAAAATTGCAGAAGTTCTTTTTTTGTGGAGATACTGGATACTTCATCTAGGAACACGATTCCAAGTTTTCAGCAATGCAAACAGTGATTTACATTCTTGCAATGGCAGTAACCCTAAAACTTGTAAGCAAAACTTTAATCTTTTAGATAAAAGTATTTTTTATTTCCACAAGATGGTACAAGACTGTAGAACTGTGCTGATTTACACATGATGCTTACTGGACGGTAGGGTGAGTAGCCCTATTTCAATGGAGAGGAAAGCTGAGATACGGAACTACAGTGAGTTGGCAACAGGATCAGCATTAGACTAGTTCTTAGCTAAAAGTTGTTCTCAGATTTTCAGACTCTTGCAGTCAGTAATTTAATATTTCTAAACCCTGTTACTTAAAACTTAGTATTAAGTCACTATCTTAGGTCAAATATAAATGCTGTTGGTTCTGCATAGTAATTTAACAGAAGTTAATTGTTTATCACTGAAGCTTAAGTGGATTCCTTATCTTCAATTAACTAAATATAAATTATAAAAAATAGTTTATCTTTGCATAGATAGGCATGTTTGAACTTCCTTATTTTAAGCAGCTTCAGCATTATACAATGTTTAGCTCACAAGTTAAAAGTAGCTCAGTTATTTTCAAAAAAGATTTATAAAAAAGCCCTTTACATTTTTTCTCCAAACATTAGTGCAGGGCAGATGGTTCAGATCCTGTTGTTTAACCACTCTCATTATACACTCTCTATCTTTAGCTTGTATGCTCTATTTTGACGATATCACATCTTTCTGTTTGTTCAGGCTTTTCACTTAAGGCGGTATTTCAAACAAAAATACTGGAATTTTCTGTCAAAAGAGGGGAAAATACTTTCACTTTGTACAAAGGACATGTTCCTATTTAAGAAAAAAAGAGGGAAAAAAAAAAAGAAGCCTCCTCTTGGCATATGGCCCAGCAGTACTATCAGCACAATCTAGCAGCTTGGCAGCTTTGCGTGTTGCCATGTTCCCCTTGAGAATTAGAGGAAAGCTATTCTCCGCCTTCATGAGCCTGCCAAAGGATAGAGGACTTTGATCCTTGAGAGTAATGTTAGAGTAGTTCTCCTCCCAGGTACTAAATGTGACAAAGCACATTTAATTTATTTGCCTTTGATATAAACATTCAATGTTTTCAGTGAGAATCCAAAGATTTAGTGGAGGCCTTTTATTAATACCAAATAAACCTTACTTTCTTGATTAGACATGAACATTGATGAATGTGTGGATAGAGAATTTTACTATCAGAGCACTAAAAACAGAAGTAAAAACTTTATTAAATAAAAATGTGACTTACTTAAATAACTATTTAATAATATGTTGAACTATATTTTTTATGTTTATAAGCTATGATCTTATGATCTTTCAAGTCTTGCTGTAAGTATTTTGGGGGGGTTGCAAGTCATTTTTTAACTTTTTATTTCAGGGTTGATATCTTATGCAGAGTACCTATTTCTGCTGACAATCCTTACAAGTAAGTATTACGTGTAAATTATCAGCTACTAACAGCTTTTCAGTAATTTTTTCTGATATTTTCTAAATTTCTATGTTACAGGTAAATGTAAAGAACTATCATACAGAGAGTGATAAGGCGTTAATATAGGTGGATATAACTTTGATTGCATGGTGTCATCACTGGTCCATAGCAGTACTTCAAAAATTATGCTAATCTCTGCTCCATGGGATGAGAGAAGTCTGACAGTGTCTTTTAGAGAGGAGAGACCTTGGTTACAGGACCACATCAGAAGGGGAAGAAGAACAGTGGGGGAAGATAAATAATTTGTTTCACAGCAGTTTCAGTCATTTTGGACAATGGAACCTTAACAATATAGCTCATGCAGTGGTGTAAAAAGCTATTGCGGGGTCTGGAAGGTTGTTGCCTACTATTCATGTGTTCAGATATGCAATGGATGATATACACAAACAGCAGAATTCTGCAGTGTCTTTTTGTACTAGCTTTTAATCCTTCTATTTTCTCCTTTTGACTTTATTCCTCCAAGTATTTTGCAGGTATTTCTTCCCCCTCCTTTGCCTCCTTCCTTTTTTTCTATCAGACACTTTTTTAAAAAACTTTTTTTGGGGTACTTGATTTATCTGCAAACAGCAGGCATTTTTATTGTGCATGGAAGTGATCTTGGATTATCTGGGTTTTCTCACCCACGCTTACTCTGTGCCGTGCTTGCCACCTCCCAGTGCTGTTCTGATGAGATGTAGGTGACACTGGAAAATATTGAGGTTTGAGATGCGTGCAGTAAGCATTACTCAGTAAGACCCATAGACTAGTAGTGAAGTAGTCCTCATGCAAGTCCATGTAATAGTCCACATGCAGTCTTGTTTTGACTGACTTACATAGGTCTAACATTTTAAGCAAGGGACAAAACCAGGCATACTTGTGGTATGAGGGGATAGGGATAGGGAAAGGAGAGAAGGAAGCAGTCACTCTTGCCACAATAGAATGTAGATGCATGAGCCTCATCACTTCTGTAGCTGAGAGTTCCACAACATACACAAATGGACAAACTTTCCTTGTACTACTAATCCACCCTCTCACAGTGTAGCATGGGCAAGTAACATAGGTCTCCAGAGAGTGGAGAGATTATGTGCAGCCTTCACAGGTGGTGATCATTTTTACACACCTCTCACACAGTTTAGGTAGAATCATAGAATCATGGAATAGTTAAGGTTGGAAAGGGCCTTAAGATCATCTAGTTCCAGCCCCCCTGTCATGGGCAGGGACATCCCACACTAAACCATGCCACCCAAGGCTATGTCCAACCCGGCCTTGAACACCGCCAGTGATGGAGCATTCACAGCTTGCCTGGGCAACCCTTTCCAGTGCCTCACCAGCCTTACACTAAAGAATTTCTTCCTCATATCCAATCTAAACTTCCCCTGTTTAAGTTTGAACCCGTTACTCCTTGTCATCTCACTACAGTCCCTAATGAAGAGTCCATCCCCAGCATCCTTATTGGTCCCCTTCAGATACTGAAAGGCTGCTATGAGGTCTCCACGCAGCCTTCTCTTCTCCAGGCTGAACAGCCCCAACTTTC